>JBBPBX010021910.1:0-41914 GCA_038048925.1 Garcialebias charrua
GTGTCCTTAGCGTGTGACTAGACGATCATCAGTTCTTTGGAGAAGACCATGGTTTGAGGCTTACTCCAGCAGACTTCTTTGAGAAAGTAAAATGTGAAGGTTTTAACTGAGACGTGACCCAGAAAATGTGTTCTTTCTGATTGGCCGAATGGCATCATAAGTTGATGTGAGGATGACATCAACATGTTGAAAGGGGGTCAAAAGATTAGTTTGTCAGAAAGATAAAGTGTTAGTTTCAGATGTCAGCATTTTATCATAAAACTGATTCCTTTGCTTTAACACTTTAACAAAATACTGTTGGTTTGATTAAAACAACGTCATTAAGCATTACATATGGGACCTATTAATGATAATAGCTTGATTATTAAATAGGACAAAAACAAAAGTCTCTGGATGTCTAGATTGTCCTGAGCTCAAGCTAAAATGAATGAGATAAAGTGTTCCTTTTATCTTCACATGCAAGTTCGAGAGGAGAGGAGAAATCCTCCATGTACAACATTTTGAATTAAGCAGAGTATTTGATTTATCTGACATTAAAATGTACTGATGCTCTTACAAATAAAATTATTCATTTGATCACATCAGCCTAAAATCAAAGATAGAAATAGTCTCTTATTGGTGACTATGTTATCAGATTATAGCTAAATGAATAATTTCGTAGTAAATGTCTTGCTTTACTGAGAGGTCAGTAAAGGTCATCACTGGACAGTTCAAAAACCTTAATTTGACCCTGGGTAGGTCCACTACAACACTAAGACAAAAATATGTTTTTATTTCATAACAAACCCTCTTTGGACCTCAATTCCTGAGGTCCATCCCAAAATAAATAAAATCACACACCTAATTACGCAGCTAAACGCATATATACACAATATTCAATCAGTTTTTTCAAAATCCTCCAAGTTATAATTTTTTAACAGAAGCAGTTGGCACATCACTTCAGGATCCCTCTTTTCCAGGGTGGACGTGATAAGTCTATGGACTTCGCAATCATTTTTACGAGGGATTACGCAGAAATATTCTAGGACAATCAAGGCTACCATACTTATCCCACCTATTCTGACTGCCATAGTGACCCTCTTGTCTGGACACCACATTTTAAATCAGTTGATTAATATGCAAATTGTAGAATATAAAGGAAATATATGCAAACAATAAACGATAATAATAATAGTAAGCCCTTTAGGATATTGCAGAATTCTAAACCTTAAGTTTCCCAAGTTCCTCCTCCAGCAGCAAGGTAGTTGTCTCCCTTGAACACACAGAAATAGAGAAAGAACACAAGATTTATATCACTATCACAGAAACATTAATATACTTTTGAATGTGCCACACGTACTCAGGGGCATTCCCCTGGAACTGTTAACAGCTACTCAGGGCAGACCCCCGGCGTTGCTCGGGAATGTCCTCCTATGTCCCCGAGTTTTCTTCGTGTTATTTGAGACTCTAATATGTAATGTTTTTATCTTTCTAGGTGTCTGTTCTATGTGTGGATATTCCAGTACCGAGTGGCCCCATAAAACAGAGTCCTTCTGGGCCCGCACGCAACTTTACTCGGCTACTTTGGGTCTATCAGGGTGTAAAAGTTCAATTTACGAGGTCTTGATGTTCAGCCTGGCCTCCTAGTTCCTACTTGGTTCTCGGACAGGTGCACACTGAACCGTGTGGATCCCCTGGCATTGACACTCACTACCTGCAATGTGCGTTCAGCGACCCCCCACGGGTCCATACTGGCCAGGGCTTTCTGGTCTTGCCTCCTTTGAAATCTGTTGAGAAAACCTAAACCACAAACTTTTGACTTGTTAGATTACAACAGGGCCTTCTTGGTTTAACCCAATTCACTCATCTAAGAGAAGGCCCAAACATGGGTAAATCCATGTGAGTTAAATTACTCTCTATTGTCTATCCATAAACCCACTCACAATGGTGCTGATAAGTCAGATTCTAAAACGTAAGCCAATTTCTCCAATGTTATATTAAAATTTGTACCCAGAAATGTGCAATAAAACAAAAATAGAGTTCCATCCTTACCCCCTCAGCTGGAGCATTTCCAGGAACCACCTATAATAAACAGAATGTGCCACAGCAAACAACACCCAATAAATTATAAATCAGTAGTACAAAGAATGAATCATGCATGTTAGTTGGGTTTGGGAGAGACTTAATCTTCATTAGGGTTAGTTATGAGTAGTTTTTAAGGCGGTTCATACTTACAAAAATACTGTACCTTTTCACTCAGCTTATAGCAGAAATTACACACATATAAGTAACATAGCATGCGGCGGCAGAGCATAATTCACAAAACATTGTACACCTGTGGTTCTATACACCTTCTTCCTGAGTCAATAAGTCACATGTCGTCTAGTCCAGTCAATTGCTATAAATCTACAGAACCATCATATTTCTAACCACCCTCTGATCAGGTCCACTTCAGGTTTGAGTGGTTTGAGCCTGCAGGCCAGGAGACATTTCCAAGGGGCGTCCCCCATCCTGCTTCACACACATTTCACAGAGAAAAAAAAACATTGTTGTTAATTGCTTATATAAACCTTTAACATTGTTGTTAATTGCTCATATAAACTTTTAAGACGCCTCATACTATATGGGTGACTATTTTGTTCATTCATAATCTAAAACCTCTGTATAACAATAAAACGTTCAAGACCAATGCTGCCTCAATATCGACGCAAGTGAATTTTGTTTATAACGCCAATGTATCAGTTATCCTTATTATTCTTTGTATACTAAAATGTATTTACCAACTTTTAGTTAATTAGTTATTTCTAGGAACATTTTTCAACCTAGTTGTTTCTAGGAAACATTTCCAATCTAGTTATTTCTAATTAGTTATTTCTAGGGACCAATTTCAACCTCTCTATTTTTAGAAACATCTGTCAACCGTCCACCTCTTAACCCCCTTTTGAAACAAAACTCTACCTTGTTTCAATTACGCCAAAGTTATTTGGTTATTAAATTGGAAATTGTGTCTAAATTTACCATCCTTTAACCTGAACACTAGTGTCAGGATCCCAGAAAAAATGTTTCCTAAACCTCAGCCTATTGCCACCTCTAATTCGGTTTTCACAACCATATAGCTAACTGTAATCTACGATATCATCTCATTTTCTTTAAAATTATAATCATTTACCAAAATGTACCCCTTGTGACACATCAGAATCCCAACATGCACTCCGCCAAGGATAACTGCTGCCTTCTCTTCAGTTATATCAAAACCTTGTATGAATGTTTGTGGAGACACACATTTTAACCTGCAAAAACAAAAATATAAAAGTTAACTCGTTTTAGGGTCAGGAGCTGGGATCATTTCCCTTGCTTTCCTTAAGCTTCACCACAGAGTTACAGGAACCAGAAAAAGCAAGTCGTCAGATCCACCTGAGTACAGTATAACTGAGAATCATGAGGCTCGCGCTAGCAGGCCCTAAATGTGTCTATGTGTTACCTTTAAAAATGTATCATAGCAACTGTAGTTTTGATCCCGGATACTAAGATCAATGACAGAACCTCACAGATCAATATGGGGTGCGGCTTTTGCTGATATGGGTGACTTCAGGACAATTTGTTCTCTTGTCTGTTTGGAGAACGTGTTCAGCTCTTGTTCCAGTCCCCAGTGAGACGTTCACTGGGTTCTGATTCTCGTCAGGATCCCCCCAAATCCGGACCGTATATTCTGGCCATTTGTGTCTGATGACCATGTTCCGACAGTTCTTTGACAAAGTCCCTGTCTCTGCTCGGCTGAAAGTTTCTGTGGACAGTCTTTTGTTCTTTGATGACAGTCCAGTGCACTGCCCGACTTTTGGTGCCTTTATTGTTTTCAGTCGTTCCTTGCGTAAGCCCCTCAAAAGTTCTTTGAGCAAGGTTACATATGAGTCCAGCCATGTTGTTGTTGTTCTCAGTGAAGTCACCATGAGCCAGTTCTGGACACACCTTCATATTAATTCTGATCCGATCTGATCAATAACCATAGTAGCTGAGATTCAAAAGTCAGATGCTGCATGTGTTTTGACAGAGGCCTATCTTATGCATGACTTACCCTTATGTGTTTTGCAAGGATGAGGTGGGATTCATAAGACTCACTCTTGCCGTTCCACCAACAATGTTCAATGAGGCTATTTAAAAAATTAGAAAATTTAAAAAAATCATTAACATACCAGGATAAAATTAATTTTCTGTTAACTAGCTTTATTATGGATTCTTCGACAGAGGCATATTTCAATCTGATCTGCACAACAGATCCAAAACATTAGTTTACCTCAAAGTGAAATAATCAATCTACCCTGAAACCAAAAAATACTGTAGCCTACTTTTATTTTAGAAAATACAATTTACGGTTTTCTAAGACCCCCTTGCTAGTATACAGTCTATGATAATTAGCCCATTCCTTGAGCCTTCTAAGATCTGCCCTCTCGTTGGATTTATTTATGTTTAAACGGCACCACGGGATGCCCTCCTAAATTGTCAAGTTAAAATTGTTAAGCTCAGTGGCTCATTTATTCAAAGTAAAAATATGGGCTCGTTCATTTTGGCCTGTTGTTCCAGGTATATAACTATTAGTCGATTTTTAAAGTCCAATTCTCCACTTATTATAAATTGAGATTCAATTTATGTCCTCAATAGATTAAAATTAAAGGTGTATTTATTTAAGACCTGTCTGTGAGGGCTACTCCCTCTTTAGAACTTTGAGATTTTCATTAATGAAAAGTGCGTTATAAATTGAATTCATTACTATTATTATTATTATTTATTATTCTTCAAACCCAATCTGTCCTCTTCTTTTATTCATCTGACTCTAAACAGTTATTAAAATCTGTACCTGCATCCCTTTACTTTTATTAAATGGTTCAGAACGAATAACCCAACTGGATGAATAAATTAAATTACAGATAAAAGTGACTCCGACCTGTGTTTGGTTTTTCTAGAAATTATTATGCTCCTGTCTGCAGTACCTTTTTTCGTCCATCAGGGGTCTCCATTAGGCTGTACAGGAAACGACTGTCTTTTGCGTCCCCATAGTTGCCAAGTCCGCTTATTTCAAGCGGCATTGGGCTTGTTTTTCCCTGGAGTCGCTTTCAAATTTGATCAGCCGCTTGTGGCGGGTTTTTATTTTGCTTCTCGCGGACATTGAGTCGCTTATTTGTGCTTGTTTTGAAGGAGCTGATCGCTTCTTTCGGTCTAGAGATCTGGCAACCCTGCTCCGGTCAACGCTCACAAGACGTGTACATTCCCTGGAACTATTCACAAAAGTACGTCTTCCAAATTGGTAATCCACTCTCTGCTTATTGTTTCTCTACACGACGTCACTCTGTATGCTTTGTTAAGCGAATCCGATGTGAGCTGTCTACCGTTACAAAGTTATAAAATGTCCGCTGTTGGACAGCCTATGCTATGCTAACGGAAGGTCCCACTGCAATTTCCAAATTTCCCGTTTGTTTAAGTGTTATAACCTAAAATTATTGAGATAGAATGTCATAATCCTTTTTGATCAATCCTTCCAACCGTGAAGGTTCATTCGGCGCTAATCAATTTGTCTCGAACTGTCCGCAAATATTTTACTTGTTTATTCAAAAAACTGGACACGTCCTGAGGCCTTCTAGCCTGGTTAAAACCAGACCCCCGTTCAGAGCTAAAGTTCCATTTTTCATTTCACCCACATTCACGCTGTAGGAAATTATCTAATCCTGTTATAATGGAGAAGTATAAAGTATTTTAATGTAATGTTTATTCTGTGTTTCAGGAAACCAGCCCCAACTACTGAGGAGGAGAAGAGGCTATGTTTGTTACTCTGCTCTTAAATCTGCTGTTAGACTGCTGTATCTAAATAAAACTTTGTTCTAACCTTAGCGCCTCAATGTCTGCATTATCTGCTTCGTACAGTATATCTGTCGGTACAGTGGTGATTATTTAATCCTCAGATAGCTTGTAAAAAGTTTAAGAACTATGTCATACAGGCTGAAAAATACAGTAGTTATTATTTTCCTCCTTTTTTTTAGAGATATGTATGGGAACAATTAAATAACTTTTTCTCTTGGGTTAGATTTAAATAACAAGTAGGACAGTGCTTTTATTGAGGCAAGAAGAAAATGTGATGGTATCAAAGGTATTTAACTTAATAATTTCTGTATATAGCCTGTTTCAGCTTTTTTCAACTAATTCTACATGTTTTAATCCAACTTTTTTCAGTCTAATTTAGCAAAACCATGCTCTTGTTTAGCTATTGTTCAGCTGGTTTTAGCCAATTAAAGCTTTTTCAGATGATTTCCACGCGGGATACACCGATACCAGATTTTTGAAAACCGAGTACAAGTACAAGTACTTACATTAAAGTACTTGCCGATACCAAGTACCGATACAAGTACTAATTCATATTTTTTTTTAAATCATTCTAATTAACTTAAAGGTCTCAGTTTCTGATAGAGGAAATTTGCAAACTGATGTGTACCGCAAACCCACCCACACAGACCAGTATTTACAGTTCGACTCCCATCACCCTCTGGAGCACAAGTTAGGAGTCATCAGGACTCTGTACCACAGAGCAGACAGCGTCCCCACTAACTTAGGAGCCAGACAGAAGGAGAAATCACACACAAAACAGGCTCTAGGGAAATGTGGATATCCTAACTGGGCCTTCCTGAAAGCAGAGAAGAAACCCAAACAGGACTCCAGCCAACCATCAGGTGAAAAGAAGGAACCCAGACCCAGACCAGTGGTCATTCCGTATGTTGCGGGAGTTTCAGAGACATTGAGACGTTTATTCTCTAAACACAACGTCCCAGTGGCTTTTAAACCCCAAAATACATTACGGCAAAGACTGGTTCATCCCAAAGATCCAGTCCCCCGGCACAAACAGAGTAATATTGTGTATGCTGTTCAGTGTCAGGAGGGCTGTGATCAGTCTTATATCGGGGAAACTAAACAGCCACTGGCCAAAAGGATGGCCCAGCACAGAAGATCAACATCATCAGGTCAGGACTCTGCAGTCTACACTCATCTCCACGCCAGCGGTCACTCTTTCAAGGATGAAGATGTTCACATCCTTGATAGAGAGGAACGATGGTTTGAGAGAGGAGTAAAGGAGGCCATCTTTGTGAAAAGAAACCGTCCATCATTAAACAGGGGTGGAGGCCTCCGGGTTCAACTGTCCCCCTCTTACAATGCTGTTATTGCTAGTATCACTCAGCCCTCTGTGAATAGCAAACAACCATCAGGGTGCTAATGATCCATTGTTAGGCTGATGGCCCTCCTTGATCATGTGAGCAGCTGGTTTCAGGCTGTCATCAGCCAACTGGTTGTGCAACACTGTGGGAGGGTGCTATTTATAAGACTGAGCTGAACACAGCAACTCAGACTGAGGAAGTCTTTCGGACGAAAGACGAAACGTTTCTACATTTTTTTTTTGCTTTGTTTTGTTTTATTTTTTGAATGTCCAGAGGACCAGACTTAGCTTTTTTAGATTTTTCTACCTGGATTATTGAGCATGCATCAGAGTAATTAACTTAAACTGTTTATTTTCATTAGACCAATGTTTTTCAACCTTTTTGGAGCCAAGGCACAGTGTTTTCATTGAAAAAAATCACGGGGTACACCACCAACCAGAATTGTAAACAAAGATACTGTACTCTGTATCCGCCTATATTAAATATATAGTCATTCTTATCAAAGTGTCTTGAATAGAAATGAAATAAACACAAAAATGTATTTTTATCATATTTTATATTTCTTATTTCAAATTGCACTTAACATGTCTTTAAAAATACACCCGAACAGTACCACAACAATGTGGTCTTGTGACTGTTACATGCTCAAAGCAGCAAGGGGCGATATGTACCATTTAAGTTTACCGGTATATTTTTTTGGGTACTTCATTGTGTGTTTTATGAGTGTGGACAAAGTCAAACACTAAAGCTGTTTAGAAAACCACTTGATTTCTAAACTTAAAAATATTTAGATCACAGATCAAAAGTTTAAACTGAGAGAATGTATCATTTTAAGGGAAAAATATGTTGTTTCAAAATTTCATAGCGTCAACAAATCCCAAAAAAGTTGGGATAAATCCATTTTTCCCACTGTACCGTAGTAAGTGGACCCCTTATAGCCTTGGCCCCCTCTCGGCCCCCCCAGCAATAAAAGTCTAGCTCCGCTCACTGGTCCAGAGCAGTGCTTCAGAGAGAGACAGAGACAAATCCAAAAGCCACGCGCAGTTTGGAGAGCAGAGACAAGCCACGTAGGTGAGGCAGGC
This sequence comes from Garcialebias charrua, assembly GCA_038048925.1. Classification (NCBI taxonomy): domain Eukaryota; kingdom Metazoa; phylum Chordata; class Actinopteri; order Cyprinodontiformes; family Rivulidae; genus Garcialebias; species Garcialebias charrua. Next base: position 8,255 of record JBBPBX010021910.1, read on the forward strand.
AAACTGACGTGCGCTAAAAGTGTGTATGTGTATGTGCGCATGTGTAATAGGAGCGGGAGACATTTCAGTTGCATTCTGGACAGGCCAACTTTTGCACTTCATTCACGCGAGACTCTGACACCATGAAAAGAACCTTCAACAATGGAAGAAAATTACCTCTTGAATTTTAATAAAATTTGTGGAAGTCTATGTTCACTCCTTTATCATATTATTTCATTCGTTATTTTGTTCTTTATTTTAAAATTATTTCTTCCTCATTTTATTTGTTTGTGGGTTTGATTTTTCAATACCTTTATTCCTAGTGTATTATAACGTATTTTACGCACGGTAGTATACCATACACCACCTCACCAGATTCTGTATCTACTTATCATAAATCAAATTATAAGTAGATTTAATTGACACTGTTTTATAGTTAGCCACAAAACCTAACGAGACTACAGTAAACTCAGTCTAGGGTTACAGGAGTGACGACGAATATTTATTCTAAAACCCCACTCCCCCTCAACCAGATGGACCCGTCGGACCACTGGGGGCGCGACTACTGCTTGTTTTTACTCTGGAATCTGGAGTCTTGGCTGAAAACTTATAATTCTACTTTTAATTTTAACGTTCCCTTTTTTTTTTCACACGTATTAGCCCTGGAGTCCAAACACACTGAGTAAAATTTGCCTATAAATGTCCAATTTCAGATTTTTGTTGAAACAGGCAATCTGCTTACCTCATTGTTGTGTAGACCAGTCTGTTTTCAGTATGTTGGACTCTCTTCCACCCCCTTTCTGTCTTTGTAGAAACATCTCGGTGGAACCTCCAATTTGTTGTGGATTAAACCTTACTTTCCGCTCGAGTTGGTTTTTCACTGCACTAAAACCATAGATATACGGAATGATCTGTGTTCGGATATTCCCGGAAATGGCCCGCAATGATCCTTAAAAAATCCCAAAATCTGGATACGTATCTTCGGCAGATCCAAAATAAATGTGGCTGTTATTTGTCAAGGGCCTGCCAAAGATAAGTATCCGGATTTTGGGATCTTGGGATTTTTTAAGGATCATCGCGGTCCATTTCTGGGAATATCCGGAAATATAAGTATAAGTATATGTAAAGGATACGGAGATATACTACATCAGATCTTACCGTATATCTATGGTTTTAGTGCAGTGTTTTGTTTCTCTTTGGATCGAATGCTGGAGTGAAAGACATGACAGAGAGGTACTTGAAATTTCAAACCCACTTTAATTAATCATAAGTTTAAAAGTCACAGAATACATTTGTTATCTTATAAAGCCATTTTATATAACCACAAATAAATAGACAGAGAGAGAGAGAGAGAAAGAAAGAGAGAAAAAGAGAGAGAAGACACATTGAAATGTGCATTTCAATGGAGACACCGCATACCACCTGATGGGCTGTTTTTCCCCGTGGCCTGCTCCTTGCGTTGACTGCTATGGAGGAGGAAAACTGACGCTTTTGTACTCTTCTGTGGGGGTTGCCTGCTCTCAACTGATAATAGTTCTGCTTTGTTCTCTTGTAGGGGGTTGCCCCCCCCCCCTTCAACTACCAGAAGGCTTCTGTCTTGTGAACAGGAAATACCATTGCTGGTTTCAGCCTACAGACTTACGTTTTGAGAGTGAAGGATAATATTTATTCATACATTCAACCTTTATTTATACAGGCTAGCCTCAGCACAGTTCTATATGTTACTCTGATTGAAACTAATACACAACTGTTATATAATTAATACACAAGTGCTTTATAATCAAGGTATTAACTGTTTCACAAATGTCCATGCAATCATGTCCTATGTGCCCCAAAGCAGCTCACACAACACTATAAATCCACACACCCCTAGTAGACCACTAAGTGACCAATTAGTGTAACTGGACATTAAATTACATTAAAGATCATACACTACACACATAGATTTAGAGCTGTTCTTGTTACTTTCTAACTGAGCAAACATGCAGGACAAGAGTGAGTGGCTTTCAGGGAACTTTTCAGTGGATTCCTTCACAGCCATATATCTTCAAGGTCATAAAACTGACAGACAGAGAGGCACCAAGTCCCCTCTGTTGCCCTAAGCCAATCAAAGGCCAGGACAGTTCTAATACTTTCTGACATGCAGAACAAGAGAGAGACATTCATTGAACACCGTTTAAAAACTCATTCAAGAGGAATGAAGACACTAAGACAAAAATATGTTTTTATTTCATAACATTCCCAAGAAGAAGCTGGGGGGTTTGGGACATTGCTTAATAGTCCAGAGTCGGGCAAATGAAGGTGGAAGCATATTTGGGTACGTCACCTTTCCCACCCCGAATTTGTTGTAACGATCCAGGGATTAAAACATATGACTTACCGATTACAAGCTTGCCTTCTCTAACCTATTTGTGCTTTAATTTGGTGTGAATGTCTAAAAGCCATTCATAGTTGTAAGTGTAGCAGAATGTGCAAACTCTTTGCTTAAAACCACCTTTGTCAGCTCCATCCAACCATTTTCTTCCGCTTATCCGAGGTCGGGTCGTGGGGTTAGCAGCCTAAGTAAGGAGGCCCAGACTTCCATCTCCACGCACTTGGGCCAGCTCCTCTGGGGGAATCCCAAGGCATTCCCAGGCCACCCAGGAAACATAGTCCCTCCAGCGTGTCCTGGGTCTTCCTCTGGGTCTCCTCCCAGTGGGACATGCCCCGAACACCTCACCAGGGAGGCGTCCAGGAGGCATCCTAACCAGATGCCTGAGCCACCTCAACTGGCTCCTCTCAATGTGGAGAAGCAGCGGCTCTACTCTGAATCCCTCCCAGATGACCGAGCTTCTCACTCTATCTCTAAGGGAGAGCCTAGACACCTTGCGGAGAAAACTCAATTCAACCACTTGTATCTGAGATCGCGTTCTTTCGGTCACAATCCAAAGCTCATGACCATAGATGAGGGTGGGAATGTTGATCGATTGGTAAATTGAGAGCTTTGCCTTTTGACTCAGCTCTCTCTTCACCACGACAGACCGGTACAGCGCCCGCTTCACTGCGGACGCTGCACCTATCCGCCTATCGATCTCACATTCCAGTTTTCCCTGATTCGTGAACAAGACCCCAATATACTTAAACTCCTCCACTTGGGGCAGGACCTCCTCCCCAATCCGGAGAGGACACTCTACCCTTTTCTGGCTCAAGACCATGGCCTCGGATTTTGAGGAACTGATCCTCATCCCGGCCCCGTCACACTTTGCTGCAAACCGCTCCAGCGAAAGCTGTAGATCATGACCTGATGAAGCCAATAGGACCACATCATCTGCAAAAAACAGAGAAGCAATCCCAAGGCCACCAAAACGGATCCCCTCAACACCTTGGCTGTGCCTAGAAATTCTGTCCATAAAAGTTATGAACAGAATCAGTGGCAAAGGGCAACCTTGGCGGAGTCCAACTCTCACTGGAAACAAGCCTGACTTACTGCCGGCAATGTGGACCAAGCTCTGACACCGGTCGTACAGGGACCTAACAGCCCATATTAAAGGGCCCGGTACCCATAATCCCAGAGTACCTCCCACAGGGCCCCCTGAGGGACGCGGTCGAATGCCTTCTCCAAGTCTACAAAGCACATGTAAACTGGTTGGGCAAACTCCCACGTAACCTCCAGGACCCTGCTGAGGGCATAGAGCTGGCCCAGTGTTCCACGACCAGGATGAAAACCACACTGCTTCTCCTGAATCCGAGGTTTGACTATCCGATGGACCCTCCTCTCCAGAACCCTTGAAAAGACCATACCAGGGAGGCTTAAGAGTGTGATCCCCCTATAGTTGGAACACAGTCTACGGTCCCCCTTTTTGAATATGGGAACCACCACCCCAGTCTGCCAATCCAGGGGAACTGCCCCTGATGTCCACGCAATATTGCAGAGTCGCATAAGTCAACACAACCCCATAACATCCAGAGTCCCAAGGAACTCTGGGCGAATCTCATCCACCCCCAGAGCCCTGCCACCACAGAGTATTTTAACCACCTCGGTGACCTCAGCACCAGAAATTGGAGAGCCCAACCCAAAGTCCCCAGGCTCCGCTTCCTCAGTGGAAGACGTGCCAGTAGTATTGAGGAGGTCTTTGAAGTACTCTACCCACCGATTCACAACATCCCGAGTTGAATTCAGTAGCACGCCACCCCTACTATAAATAGTGTTGGTGGCATACCGCTTCCCCTCCCCCTGAGATGCCGGATGGTGGACCAGAATCGCCTCAAAGCTGTACGGAAGTCATTCTCCATGGCCTCTCCGAACTCCTCCCACGCCCGAGTTTTTACCTCAGCAACCACCCAAGCTGCATGCCGTTTGGACTGCCGGTACCCATCAGCTACTTCCGGGGTCCCACAGGCCAAAAAGGCCCAATAGGACTCCTTCTTCATTCTGTCAGCGTCTATCACCGCTGGTGTCCACCATGGGGTTCGAGGGTTGTCGCCACTGAAGCAAACATGAGGGTAACCACCATATTGTGTCTTTAAACACATACAGTGCCACCCAGATGTAAAGGATATATAGGAGGTCAATATTAATACTGACCTCTTTACCTCAATTAATTTACTTATTCAGATTGAATAGTAATTTCACGGATTCTTTTCTTTTTCCGTTTACCCAATATTTCTGTGATCTTTATGATGGATAAGTAAAACAGAAGCCATAGAGTGACAATGGAAACGTTAACTTAGTTTGGTGTGCCAAAGACACTACCATTTATTTAGAATAAATCAACTAAATTAACACCATTACACTTGATTGACATGATTTCACTTTCTTTCAATTTAATACGTCAGCACATTTAAATTGTAACAACAGACATAAATACAGGATGTCATTATACTTAGTCTGTGGCTCAGTCTTAGCTTAAAAATAGTTACCAGCTTAGAAATGGAGATGGAGAAATTTAAGAAGGAGAGGTTAAAGGAGGAAGTTATTTATCTTGAGTGTAACCAGAAATGACACTTTCCATCCGACTTCTGCTAAACCCCAGGTACGTTTGTAAACAGCTCTTTACCTTATGACGACAGCCCGGTAAGAGAAGACCTTGTAGCTTTTCAGATGTACGGGGTCCTTGTGGGGACCAGTAAATCTGAGCAGGTTATTTGTTTACCTTCCCAACGTCTCCTGGTTTCGCGTTGGTCATCAGAAAATGCGTCAGCTCCTGGCATCTGGCTCAAGATAACTTATTCCAGGAAGGAATAAACAAAGTTTTGAGCTTACGCTCGTTCGAAGTGGACTCATAACAACATGTTATTAGTCCTTAACTGGATGACGTGTCCTTAGCGTGTGACTGAGTTCATCCAGCTCTTTGGGACGACCTCATGTCTTGAAGTTCCTAGCAGACTTCTTCAGTTCCAGCAAAAGCTTAGAACTTAGTATAAGATCTGAGAAAGAGAGGACTTGTCCCTTTCCCATTGGTAAAAAAAAAACAGTCGAGCAGTTCACTTGTTATCATGATTCAAGGTGAAATTCGGAGCAGAGTGAAATTGTTTAGGAAAAGTATCTGGTCGTAGTACGCCTTGCGTCCTTCAGCGGATCTTTCCAGGTTTTTCTGGGCGAAAGCAAAAGTGTTTCTGAGGTGTACATTCAAATCTTTCATGTATTGTTGTGTGGTGTAGGCTGTCGCCATGGCGGCGTCGCCTGGTTGGTACAACAGGTGTAGAGGGAGAGTCATTTGTCGACCGGTCATCATCTCGAAGGGAGAGATGCCAGTTGATGTGTGTGGAGTGGCTCTTATGGCCATGAGGACCAGAGGGAGTTTCACGTCCCAGTCCTTGTGGTTTGCAGCCACGTATTTCTTCAAAATACTCACCACAGTTCTGTTTGCTCTCTCAACTTGGCCTGAAGCCTGTGGGTGGTAGCCGACATGAAAGTTGGCCTTGACGCCTAGCGTCTTCCACAGTTCTTTCATCACTTCACCTGTGAAGTGTGTACCTTGGTCTGAGTTCACCCGAAGGGGAAGTCCAAACCTTGAGAATATATGATTCATTAACAACATAGCAGTGGTTTGTGCTGTGTCGTTAGGAGCTGGTAGGCATTCTACCCATTTGGTGAATGCACAGGTTACCGTGAGAAAATATTTATTTCCTCTAGAGCTCTTAGTGAGTGGTCCAACCCAGTCGATCTGGAGGTCAGACCATGGGAATGCAATGCCTCTGCTTTGCAGTGGTGCTCTGTGAAGTGGTCTGGTTGGCTGAAACTGGCCACAGACCACGCACCCTTCAATGTAGTCCTTGACATCCTTTTTCATTCCAGGCCAATAGGCAATTTGTTTTAATGCCGTCAGCGTGGCTTTATCTCCTTTGTGTCCTGCGGACGGGAGATCATGGGCATGAACTAACATCACCCCCCTTTGGTCATGGGGAACCACGAACACAGGTGAGGACGTTGGTCCATGAGCGAAAGTTAGGATGCCTTTGATTAGTTTTAGCTGTTTGCGCAGCTGATAAAGGACTTTAAGGTCTGGATCGGAATCCAGTTCGTCTTTAGACGGAGTGTTTTTGTCTGGATCAGTCAGGTACAGTATCATGGAGTTGATAGCAGGATCCGACTTCTGTAGTTGGATGATGTCTGGGTCAGTCAGTGCGGGTCGTACAGAGACTGCGTTGTCAGCAGGTCTGGCTGCGGCCTGTGCACGTGTGACTGCCATTACCCTGACTGTAGGTTGTATTGACAGAGTCTTGATTAACCAGGAGGGGTCGAAGGACCATAGAGGACCTTCGTCGGCTCCTTCTTTGGCTAAGGAATCTGCAATGTCATTGTAGTGCTTGTCATCGCCTGGGACTCTAGAATGTCCTGGAACTTTCTTCCAGTAGATCTGTAAGTCGTGTGATGTCACCAAGTGATCACACGCTATGAAAAGCTCTTTGTGTTTGACCACTTTTCTGTCGCTTGTTAGGAAACCGTTCTGTTTCCACACAGCGAGGTGACAAGCGAAACTTAAACGAGCATAGTTAGAGTCAGTGCAGATGACTAGCGTCTTGATGGAGCGTTCTACTACCATCTGGAGAGCTATTAGGATTCCTGCAATCTCAGCGTACTGAGAAGTCTGAGAGCCTAATTTGTAGCTGAAAGTAATCTGTTCTTGGTCTTGGAGGAGGACCCCTCCAACACCTGCCCTACAGATTTTGTCGCGGAGGAATGAAGATCCATCCACGTACAATGTTGTCATATCTTTGCAGATATTGTCATCAAAGAAGTGGTGATTTGGGTCTTCAGTTACTGGGGGTTTTACCTCAACCGGCGGCTGGGTGGCTGGTACATCTTGTGTACACTTTTGGCAGATTGCCAAGTCCGTCCCCAGATGTGACTTCTTGTTTTGACCATAACGTATGTCTAGGTTAAAACTTTGAAGCGCCATGAGCCACGTTGCAACACGTGAGTTTGTTACCACACCATCTCTGATGCGTTCACTGTTAAGAAAAGTCACTGGCTGGTGTTGTGTTTCCACAATGATTTTCTGTCCACCAATGTAGCTGGAGAAATGTTTAACTGCCCACACTGTGGTCAGTAAAGCTTTCTCACAGTCTGAGAATCTCAACTCGGGGCCTGCCATCGTTTTGCTGGCGTAGGCTACTACACGTTTGTCTCTGTCGTGTATTTGGTACAGACCTGCACTTATGCAATGAGCTGAGAAGCCCACTTCCAAGTAAAACTCTTTGTTGTAGTCTGGGTAGACTAAACATGGGGCTGACTTGATCCTGTTTATAAGAACGTCCATTGCCTGCTGATGCTTGTCAGTCCAGACAAACGGAACGTCTTTCCTAAGGAGTTCAGTCAGTGGTTTCGCAAGGGCCGCATAGTTTTCTATGAATTGGTTCGAGTAGTTACACACGCCAAGAAAACTTTGTAGTTCTTTCAGATTGGTGGGGACTTTGAGATTGTCAAGGCCTTGGGTACGAGTCAGCTGTGGTTGTACTCCGTCTGGACCTACAAGTAGGCCAACATAGTCCACCTTGGTTCTGCACCACTGGCATTTTGACAGTGATATCTTAGCACCAACAGTTGTTAGTTGATTCAGAACATGGTCGATCTCAGCCAAATGTGAGTCCAGTGTTGGCTGCCTCAAAAGGACATCATCCACGTAAATCAGTGTCCCACGCTCGTGGGCGTCTGGACATGCTCTGTTCAAGAAGATGTTGAACTCTGCAGGTGAGTTAGCGTAGCCAAAGGGACACCTAGTGAAGGTGTATTGTCGGCCGCCCAAAAGTGAAAGCTAGTTTGTATTGGTCCTCGGTGCGCACAGGGATGGTCCAAAAACCAGAGGCGACTTGGAGGGTCGAGAAGTACTTACCATTGGTGACCTTGGGCAGTTCCTGTTGGAGCTGGGTCATTGGCCACCTTGATAAGGGAACTTGTTTGTTTAGCTTTCTGTAATCAACTGTAAGTCTCCACTTTCCATTTGGTTTTAACACTGGCCATAAAGGCGCAGAGTAAGTGCTGTTACAGTATCTGATGATACCATTCTTTAACAGGTCATCAATGATTTCCCTGATAGGTTGATGTGCTGCCTGAGGAATCTTGTATTGTCTGACGAACGCAGGTGGAGAATTAGGCGTGCTCACTATGCTCACTGTGTGGAGTGCGGTCAACCCACAATCCATCAAGTCAGTTGAGAATGATTTCTCATATTTTAGAAGAAATTTGCGAAGTTTGTCCCTTTCTTCATCAGTTTTCAGGGCGTCGGCTTGGGCGACCACCTGGTCAATCTGTGAAGCAATTGAGAGGGGTTCTTGTTCTTTGGGGAGCTCCAGTGAGTCCCCTTCAGTGTCGTAAAACCTGTCAACAGGTAGTGCACTGTAAGTTTGAGGGCCTAGACTGTCTCCTTTGTTGAAACCGAACCTGCGGACAGTGTCCTGGTCGGACTCAGTGGGGGAGAAAAGAGCTATGGCCTGTGTTGGTTTCGTGAACAAGACTTGCCCCGTGTGTTGACTTGGGATCAAGTTTTCTGGGAGTCCTCCCAGAAATGGAATGCTTAGCTCAAAATCATGAAAATCAGTAGAGATCAACCATCCTAGCTGTGTGTGTTTTGGGATCAGTACCTCTTCTGTGCTTGTGTTGCACACAGCAACAGTCGTGGTTCTGCAGTCGAGGGTCACTTGGCATGTGGCCTCCATGGACAGTCCTAAGTTGAAAAACATAGGAGATGGTTGAAAGTATGCCTGTTTTGTGCTAATAGCTTGTCCTTTCATGATGTGAAACATCACCGGCTTGTTCATAACCTGAGGTGGTACCGCAGTGTTATGGCTGTTAGCAATCTGGCAGACCTCTGGTATGGTCTGTCCAGCCTTAAGGTTCTCTGTGGTTAGCACAGGAGAGTCCTTTGTGGCTGTGTCTAGTGACCACAGTACATTGTTGTTGATGTCCACTCGGACACCTAATCTTACCAAAATGTCGGAGCCTATGTAGGTTGCATGTGGTAAGTTCGGGACCACGAGGAACGGGTGATCCAGTTCTCGTTGGTTCCAGATTAGTTTCAGGTCAATGATCCCTTTTGCGGTCATTACCTGTTTATCGTTGGGGTCTAACGAAAAGCGGAAAGCCTTTTTGTTCATTCCTAGACCCAACTGTTTTTTAACCAAGGTTCCATAGAAAGCTTGGCTGATCGCTGATTTCTCCGTCCAAGGAGACAGAACAGCATCATCGGTGTGGGATCCTTGGATCTCAACACCTTTGACTACCTGTGGTAGGTAGTGTTCAGTGAGTGCTGACTGTTTCAGCTCGCAGAGGAGGCTCTCTTGTTGGGCCTTTTCTGCCTCACCTGTTGCTGAAGGTTCACTTACCGGGATTGTGCTCTCGTTTGAGGATCCCCTTGTGCCTTCCGCGGTACCTGCTGTTAGACAGTCAGTGTCACCTTGTGTAGGCATATCGATCGGCAGTGGTTGGCTCACTCTGGTCCACATTGTCTGATCGCCATAATCTATAATCGCGTCGAAGCGGTTTATAAAGTCTTGGCCGACCAAAAATGGGAATGAGTCAACGGCGGACACGTGTACCGGGTGGTATAGCGTCGTTTCACCAATCTGCATGTGAACCATGGCTATAGCTGTTAGGGTTGTTCTCGTCTCTGAGAGTCCCTGCAATACTACAGCACATTCTTTGAGGGGTATTTCCCTGTCAACACCGTTAGCGGCTATCCGTAGCTCCTCCAACAGTGTGGGTGACATAATGGTTATGTCGGCCCCACCGTCCAGGAGGGCCTCTTCTGTGAGGACCCCTTCTAATGTGATTGACAGGTAAGCTTTCTTAGCGGGCCCCTTCCTGATAATGTTACACAGGAACCTATCAGGTTTTCTTCGACGTTTGTTACGTCTGCCATTGTCTGTGTCATTTTCATTTATCTGTACTGGTAGTGCAGTCACACATGGGTCTGAGTGTTTGGTTTGTGATGAGTCATTGTCTTTGGTGAGTGAGCTTTCCCCCCCTTTTTCTGATGAGGGGCTCTCGGACTCTGTAACAATGATGTCATGGTTACAGTCAACGTCTTGTTGACTGTCTGTACCCTGAATGTCAGCATCCTGACCATCAGTATCTCTGTGACTGTCAGCAATTGTGGCATTGTTGTTATTTGTGTGCTCTGAGTTACTATCAATGATAGTGCTACACATTACTCCAGGTTTGTTTTCCTTGTTTGTTTTTTTCAAACTTTCTAACAACCGACGTATGTTCTCCATCTCTTCTGAGGACAGAGGTTTAGGGCCTTTTTTCTGGAACTTCTGTGGGTTTTTTCTCACCCCAGACTGTTCAGTCTGAGGTGCAGGAGCTGGCGCATTGCTCGGGGGTCCCCTCTGGGACCACCCTCTTTCATATGAGTCTCCTTGGGACCCATATTTCTTTTTCTTTTGGAATGCCCCCCCTTTTTGATGATGGGGTTCATCCTCTTGATGCGGCCTGCACCACTTCGGGTCTCTGGACCCCTTTTGGTCTTTGTTCCAGCGGACACCTTCATTTTGCGGTCTGTTAGGTTGGAAATTTTGTTTATTCTCGCCTTCCTTAAAAGAGTGAGCTGGCGATCTTGCTCCTTCAAGTTCTAGCGTTTGGTATCTGACCTTTTCACCTGGATACACTTCTACGGGTTTCTTGTGTCGCTTGTATGTTTCAAAAACACGTATAGCGCACTCCTTTAATTCACGCATGGTTTTTTCTCTGTAGTCGGCCATGAGGTTGGCCGTTGAACCAATCTCTGAATATAGATTGTTCATAAAAAGAAACTTAAAATCACGCTCATCCTCCATACCTGGCTCATTCCTATCACCAAAAAAGGCTTCGAAAAGTCTGTCATAATATGGGATCGGATGTTCATTCTGCCCCTGAGTGATTTTCAATGCGGCTTGGTAGCCAACGTCTCCCATGCGAGGAGCATATTCTTGCAGTAGAGTTTCGCAGAAAAGTTTGTAATCCTTCAAAATGGCGACTGGTTGACGCGCAATAAAGTGCTTGCACTTTCTTGCTTGAGGTGAGTTTGATTAAACCGACTTTATCGTTGACCGTAGCGTTCGGATAGCATGCCAGTTTAAACTCAATGTCTTTCAGATAGGTATCGGTTTCAGTTGAGCCATATTGCCCTGGCTCAAAACGTTGAACGAACTGGGAAATTTTATAACTGACAACAAATGAAAACCCCAAATCCAGTATCTCAGAAAATTAGAATATTATGAAAAAGTTCAATATTGAAGACAACTGGTGCCACACTCTAATCAGCTAATTCACTCTAATAGGCCTTTAAATGGTCTCTCAGTCTAGTTCTGTGCTACACAATCATGGGGAAGACTGCTGACTTGACAGTTGTCCAAAAGATGACCATTAACACCTTGCACAAGGAGGGCAAGACACAAAGGGTCATTGCTAAAGAGGCTGGCTGTTCACAGAGCTCTGTGTCCAAGCACATTAATAGAGAGGCGAAGGGAAGGAAAAGATGTGGTATAAAAAAGTGTTAAAAGTGTTAATAGGGATAACTGCACCTTGCAAAGTATTGTGAAACAAAACCCATTCCAAAATGTGGGGGACATTCCCAAAGAATAGACTGCAGCTGGAGTTAGTGCTTCAAGATCCACCACACACATATATACAATATATGGGTTTCAGCTGCCACATGCCTTGTGTCAAGCCACTCTTGAGCAAGAGACAGGGTCAGAAGAGTCTCTAGACAAAAAGGACTGGATTGCTGCTGAGTGATCCAAAGTTATGTTCTCTGATGAAAGTAAATGTTGTATTTCCTTTGGAAATCAAGGTCCCAGAGTCTAGAGGAAAAGAGGAAAGGCACAGAATCCATGTTGCTTGAGGTCCAGTGTCAAGTTTACACAGTCAGTGATGGTTTGGATGCCGTGTCATCTGCTGGTGTTGGTTCACTGTGTTTTCTGAGGTCCAAGGTCAACACAGCCATCTACCAGGAAGTTTAGAGCACTTCATGCTTCCTGCTGCTGCCCAACATTATGGAGATGAAGATTTGATATTACAACAGGACTTTGCACCTGCACACAGTGCCAAAGTACCATTACCTGGTTTAACACTAGAAGTCCCAGAGAAGGGTCATTCAGCATTTCTACCTTTGGAACCCAGAGACGGGTCGAGTGACCCGAAGGATTTTAGCTAACATCCTATAATGAGCTGTTAACAGGCGCTTTTGTTTTGTAAATAAGGCCATTACTGGCGCACCACAGGAGGGGGCACACTAATTTGACTAAGGCTACGCTTTTTTGCGCAAGTGAACTTGGCTTCTAAATCCCCCGGTCCCTTTCAGTGGGCTACATATGTTGGTCCGTCACTTGACCTCAGGTCATGTGACCTATGTTGGTCCGTCAGTTGACTTCATGTTGTGTGACCTGTGCTGGTCCGTCACTTGACCTTAGGTCATGTGACCTGTGTTGGTCCGTCACTTGACCTCAGGTCATGTGACCTGTGTTGGTCCGTCAGTTCACCTCAGGTCATGTGACCTGTGTCAGTCCGTCACTTGACCTCAGGTCTTGTGACCTGTGTCGGTCAGTCAGTTGACCTCAGGTCATGTGACCTGTGTCGGTCCATCAGTTGACCTCAGGTCATGTGACCTGTGTCGGTACGTCAGTTGACCTCATGCCGTGTGACCTGTGTCGGTCCGTCAGTTGACCTTATGTCGAGTGACCAGTGTCGGTCCATCAGTTGACTTCATGTCGTGTGACCTATGTCGGTCCGTCAGTTGACCTCAGGTCATGTGACCTGTGTCGGTCAGTCAGTTGACCTCAGGTCATGTGACCTGTGTCGGTCCGTCAGTTGACCTCAGGTCATGTGACCTGTGTCGGTCGTCAGTTGACCTCATGCCGTGTGACCTGTGTCGGTCCGTCAGTTGACCTCAGGTCATGTGACCTGTGTCGGTCAGTCAGTTGACCTCAGGTCATGTGACCTATGTCGGTCCATCAGTTGACCTCAGGTCATGTGACCTGTGTCGGTACGTCAGTTGACCTCATGCCGTGTGACCTGTGTCGGTCCGTCAGTTGACCTCATGTCGAGTGACCAGTGTCGGTCCATCAGTTGACTTCATGTCGTGTGACCTATGTCGGTCCGTCAGTTGACCTCAGGTCATGTGACCTGTGTCGGTCCGTCAGTTGACCTCAGGTCATGTGACCTGTGTCGGTACGTCAGTTGACCTCATGCCGTGTGACCTGTGTCGGTACGTCAGTTGACCTCATGCCGTGTGACCTGTGTCGGTCCGTCAGTTGAACTCATGTCGAGTGACCAGTGTCGTTCCATCAGTTGACTTCATGTTGTGTGACCTATGTCGGTCCGTCAGTTGACCTCAGGTCAAGTGACCCATGTTGGTCCGTCAGTTGACCTCATGTCGTGTGACCAGTGTCGGTCCGTCAGTTGACCTCATGCCGTGTGACCTGTGTCTGTCCGTCACTTGACCTCAGGTCATGTGACCTGTGTCGGTCAGTCAGTTGACCTCAGGTCATGTGACCTTTGTCGGTCCGTCAGTTGACCTCATGTCATGTGACCTGTGTCGGTCCGTCAGTTGACCTCATGTCGTGTGACCTATGTCGGTCCGTCAGTTGACTTCATGTCATGTGACCTGTGTCTGTCCGTCAGGTGACAGACAACAATAGGTCAAGCATGTTTTAGAACACAGCAATGGGCCACCTGCATGTGCCGGCACGCACCGTATATACAAGTGCCAAGGACAAGGAGAGAGACAGTACTTGTAAGCAAAATAATTTATTTGACAGAACATCAAAGTTACAGGATAGTCAGCACAGCAGAATGAGACAATTTTATGCATAAAACTGTTCTGGAGCAGACAAAGCTTTCCGTTCAGTGGATATCCCAAAATGTTCAACTGTGAGATAACTTCAGGGTCTGTTATGTGTGAATTCAGGTCAGGGCCTCTCTTCTGACTAAGGGGGGAAGTGCAAGCAGAGTCTTACTTACCTGGTGGAAACATTGGAATGCAGTTTGTGCAGTCTGGTGTGGTGGGGGTGTCTGAGTTGTGTGCACGCATATTTATAACAAAAGGCAGTTAATGGCCCACTAATGTGGACCCACTAATGGTTGGTTTGGACTAAGGGTCTTTTGACCCTCTTTCAGGACTTCTGGGGGGAGGTCGAAAATCCTGGGACTTCTAGTGTTAAGGACAATAGTATCCCTGTTCTTAATTAACCAGCAAACTTGCCTGACCTTAACCCCAAATAAAACCTATGAGGTATTGTGAAGAGGAAGATGCGGTACACCAGACCCAACAATTCAGAAGAGCTGAAGGCCACTACCAGAGCAACCTGGGCTCTCATAACATCTGAGCAGTGCCACAGACTGATCGACTCCATGCCACGCCACATTGCTGCAGTAATCCAGGTAAAAGGAGTCCCAACTAAGTATTGAGTGTTGTACATGCTCATACTTTTCATGTTCATACTTTTCAGTTGGCCATCATTTCTAAAAATATTTTTTTTATTGGTCTTAAGTAATATTCTAATTTTATGAGATACTGATATTGGGGTTTTCATTAGTTGTCAGTTATAATCATCAACATAAAAAAAATAAACATTTAAACTATATCAGCTGTGGGTACTGAATGAATATAAAATACATGTTTCCCTTTTTGAATGGAATTACCGAAATAAATCAACTTTTTCATGGTATTCTAATTTCATGACCAGCACCTGTATTTTGGACACACAAACACAGGCAAAAACAGTTTCCTTCTCCTTGGCCTTCTCTTTTTGACAGAGGGAGAAAATATTGTAATTTCAGTTTTTTGGGTGGATTAAAACATTTTTTCCTTTAAAAAAAATAATTCCATCATTATGCTTTTTTTCCCGTCAGCTAAACTAATTACACTGCTAGGCATTTGTCCTACACTTGTGTCTCTGCACAAAAGCTGCAGTCTGAAAACATTGGGTCACACGTGTTCACGTTTCGACTGAGAAAAGATCTTACAGTGAAGACAAGCTGACAAATAATAAAAAAAAGCATTTGACTGGTATTTGTGGGGACACAAAGTGAAAGGGTTGTGAGCACAAAGATATGTGACACATTTTGTCATTTCTTTGATGTGCACAAGTTTTCCATGTTGCTGTCAGGTTGAATTGTTTTCAGATCTGAGGTAGAGCCAAGAACAGACATAAACAGCCATGCAGAAAAATCTAAATGTGAACAGCAAACCAAGTATAAAGTGGAAGCAGCCTTTGTCTTGACATCAGATCAGATATTCTTATTAATGCTGATCTTAGCTAAAATAGGACATGCACAAAAAGAAAAGCATTATTATACTTTGCAATAAATCTATTTGTCACAAGGAATCAATTTATTTTATTTTTTGCAGTCATTTGATGTCACATGTGTTTTGCGTTAGCTTGAATGACGTCATCGGAAAATAATTGTTTAAAAATATACTATAGCATAAACATCCATCCAGCCATTATTTTCCCACTTTTTTCCTTTCTCGGTGACCGGGAGCTAGTGCCTATCTTAAGCAATTACTGCGATAGAGGCAGGGTACTCCTTGGACAGGTGACCAGTCTAGCCCAGGGACACAGAGACAAATGGGACAACCACACGTTCACTCACACCTTGGGACAAATTAGTTACCACTTCATCTAACATGTAGGTTTTTACTTTGTTTATGCAAACTGAAATACCCCAGGGGATAAAAAGATGCATGCACAGGGAGAACAGACAAACTTCACACAATGAATCCACCAAAAAGTTTAAATCTAAAACAAGTATTTTATTTTTTACATTTAACTCTTGAGAAAATCTGCAAGTCCCTGCATTAGTCTTAACATGATGTAATGCTCCGTAGGTTTTTTGTAATCAGTGCTGCAAGCTGCTCTTTGATTTATACACAGCCATGCCTAAAACTGCTGCTCAACATTTATGACCTCCAGTTTTATGTCCTTCCGATATACTACACCAGCTTATATTTTAACAGCTCTTGTCTAAATGTAGCCACTATTAATTATTCATATTCCATTTGCAGAGGTAGGAGTACAGGGGAATGGAGAAGGTCACTTACTGTAAGGGTTTTGATGTTTACATTGAAAATAAATATATAAAATAAGAATGAAAAACTATTGCTTGTCTGTGTTGACCAAAAGTATTATTATTATTATTTCTTGAATACATAAGCTCTATCATACAAGAGGGATTCTAGATTATTTGTAGTTCTTATGTGGTGTGATTTATCTAAGCAAAAATATGGTTAACTTCTTATAGTCCTTTTCACATTATTTATTGTGTACCGGGTACCTGTTCTATGAGCAATTCTCACTAGTTTTACAGATACAGATTATTTTTAATGCATCCACATGTAAGATGTGGAGAAACAAAATCCCATGATATTAAAAAAATAACAATAATAACAGTATCAGGTATCCGATGACTGGCGTACAGTAAATGTTGATGGCTAGGATTTTGTTCATGATGCTCTTCAGGACCTGCAGGACCTTATTCTTTGTCTGTGTCTGACGTCTCCGTATGCCTGCTTGAGGGATCTCAAGTTATTTATAGTCTTCCTGAACATCTGTAATGCTACTTTCTGGCAGATCAACCCCTTTAGGTGTGATCACCTTGCCTCCCGTTCTCTTTGGCCAGGATATTATCTCAGCTGAGTATCTCATAACACTTAGGGCATACATGTTCTATAATTCTCTAACAAGAACTTCTACACATCAGTAGACCAAGGAAGTGATCTGTGTCCTATTAAACCTCCAGGCCTCTGCAGCAGTCACAACAGCTCAGCTCCTCAGTGTAAACTGTCAACTCCGGGATTTGAGAGGAACTCAGAAGAACCAACTACTGGGTCAGCGGTTTAAGTCTGAAAACCAGGGAAGAATTTAAAAAAACTGTTGCAAGCAAAGAGTGAAAGATAAAGAAAATACGTAAAAGAGAGAGGAAAAAAACGAGTCGAAAGATGACAACAAAGGGAAACGGTGAATGATACGAGTGTTATGTGTGTGTTTGAGTGTGGATGTGCCTTCGGGACATGCTGTCAACTGTCAGATGTCAGTGTTCAACAGGCTTTCGTCCCATAGGGTCCCCTGTCACCAACCCCGAGCACCTCGGGATGATGGTGTAGGGCAAATGGAAGCAAAGGGGAAGTGAGAAAGAAGTGGAAAAAAAGGGCTTTGCTTGCATCCTGTCACTGACTGTAACCACCCTTCAGTGTGTGTGTGTGAACAAGAGAGCAGATGTAAAGAAGGCTAGGCTTACACTGGACAAAACTGTCTGTAACCCTAAGTGCTAAGTGCTTTGCCAGAAGTAGCTGTCAAATATATTGGTGTGTGTGTGCCCTTGTACTTTTATCCTTGTAAATGCTGCAATGATGGTGCACTGCATGGAAAGAAACAGTCTGAATAATATTAGCCCTTTAAATGTAAGCAGCAACACAAATCAACAACTGAATTAAATTACTAGACCTGAAGGATTTTGTAAAATACTCTCAGGTTTCCAAGGGAAAAAATATATAATATGAAGACATGTATAAAATTGCTAATTAACCAGAACTTGATTGGCATGGAGGATTTTAGAAGGAAAGCTGTACAAATGATTTGCACTTTCTCAAGGGAACATCAGCGTAGAGGGAGGCTGGGCTCCTCATGGTCACGTTATTCAATAATAATGCTCAAACATGGCTGCTATGGTCCCTTATATTCTATTTTCTAATATCACACACAAAAATACACCATGCAGACCAGGCTCAGTGGCAGCTGCTGCTTTCATCGGCAACCACTAAAACATTAATTTGTAATGATGACCATACCATTAATCTACAGTATTGAGGGGCATGCATGCAGTCAAAGATCATTCAGAAATGTACAGATACAATATCATACACAGTGGCGATATTAGCCTCTTGTTGGAGTTGCTCAAGCACCCCTAAATTTTAACTCAGCAACCCTGAAAAATAAAATAAGATAAAAAATATATAAATAAATAAATACATTTTTGGCAGTTCTGGGTTTGGGGTTTGGTTTATTGCATTTATGATTCAGTGCAAAAAAAAAAAACTTAAAAGGTAACAGATCATTGTAATACTTGGTTTATTTACATAATGACTTTAATTGCTGTATGTCCGGCCCCTGAGCTGCTCAGAAACTGTGCCCCTCTGAGCAGTTTAGTTGAATAGCCGTGTTTTAGAGCAGTGATTCTTAACTCTGGTCCTTGAGGAACACCATCCTTCATGTTTTAGTTGTTTCCCTGAACCAACACACCTGATTCAGTGACTAAATTTCTTTTTTCATGTTCTGCAGAAGCATGTAAATCACCCATTTGTTAAAAGCAGGTGTGTTTGAGCAGAGAATACTGTATTTGTATTGAACATTTTTTTGATTTGAGCAGAGAGACAATTAAAACAAGCAGGATGGTGTTCCTCATGGACGAGGGTTGGGCACCCCTGGGTGGAATACAGTTTATTCCATTTCCAAAACCTAAACGGAGTCAGGAAAATGTAAAATATGGATGAAGCCCTGCGGCCGACATCATGAGCAGCTGAATACAACAGTGATAAGCAGGAAGTACCACATGTTCATCCGTACAAAGGTAACTGCAGGTAAATCCTCCACATTTAATGATAATATAATAATGAATTTAATTTATAACGCACTTTTCATTAACAAAAATCTCAAAGTGCAACAAAATCAAAAATAAAACAAGTGATAAAACAAGTAAAAGCAATAATAATATCAACCAAGATCAAAGACAAAATCATGAGGAGGCAGAGTAAGCTCGCCTAAAAAGAAAGGTCTTCAAGCCGTTTTTAAAGTCAACCAGTGACTGTGGAGCTCTCAGGTAGTCAGGGAGGGAGTTCCATAGGCGGGGGGCAGCCACACAGAATGCCCGGTCTCCCATGGTCCTTAATTTGGTTCGTGGAATGTGAAGGAGATTACTGTTCTGTGATCGTAGAGCGGGTGGATGAATATGGTGCAAGAATGTCCTTTAGATAATCTGGTGAAGTTCCATGTAAGCATTGGTGGGTAATGAGAGCAGTTTTGTACTGAATTCTGTAGGTGACAGGAAGCCAATGTAGGTCATGGAGAATGGGCGTAATATGTTCAAATTTACGAGCTCGCAAAAAAATCCTTGCTGCACTGTTTTGAATATATTGAAGCTTCTGAAGGTGTTTGCCAGGGATTCCAATAAACAGGGAGTTGCAGTAGTCGAGCCTGGAGGAGACAAAAGCATGGACGAGCTTCTCAGCATCAGAAAAAGTTAGAGATGGGCGAAGTCTGGAGACGCTACGAAGATGTCACGGTCGGCGGCCCCGCTGACCCTCTCCCTTTAGCCTGACCCTCTCCCTTTAGCCTGACCCACCACCTTTAGCCTGACTCGCCCCCTTTAGCCTGACCCCCTTTAGCCTGACCCTCTCCCTTTAGCCTGACCCACCCCCTTTAGCCTGACTTCGCCCCCTTTAGCGACCCTCTCCCTTTAGCTTGACCTCGCCTCCCTTTGGCCTGACCTCACACTTACTTCCCTGTCTTATTTTTGCCCCTTCTGTCCCCAGTAGTGTCACCCTTCTTCTGCTCCTGTAGTTTAACCATTCATCCCAGTACTGTAGTTTAACCATTCATCCCAGTAATGCCTGTCACCCTTCCTCTGCTCCTGTCTTCATCTGTACATGCCTCCCTGCTTAATCTTCCTGTTCTTTGTTATTCTGCCCTTCTGATTTCTGTTCTGTTCTTTGTGATTTGTTTCTTGTTGTGTTGTACTTTGTCTGTCATTTCTTTTCTCTTCCTCCTCAGTCTGCTTCTTCAGTCCTGATTCAACTCTTCTGCTCCTCATGTCATTGTTTGTTTTTCCTACTGTTTTGCTTTTCAGTTGTCTGTCATTTCTCACAGCCACCCCTGTCAGTCAACTGTTCACCACACCCCTTCTGCCTCAGCCTAGCAATCAGTTTCATTCCTTCCACCTGTTTCCTTCCACCTGTTCAGCTCAGCATTTAAGCTCCTGCCATCCAACTGCAGTTGTTGAGTCATTGTTGTATTTTTGGTTCCAGCTCTGATCACAGACATCACGGTCCTTCTCTGTTCCTACCTGAATCCTTACCCATCCTGTTTGCCTGCCTAAATCTTAGTTTGAAAGTTTTGCCGCCACGCCGGCTTTTTGTTTTGTGTTGTTTAAAAATAAATAAGTTTTATTTTTAAAATACATCTCCTGCTTCAATCATCTTGCCTGCATTTTGGGTTCAAACCTAATGGATCGTGACAGAAGATGGAAGAAGCAGGTTTTAAACAGATGCTTAATGTGATTTTCAAATGTAAGATGAGAGTCCATTTTTATTCCAAGATTTGTAACAGAGGTGGAGAGGGGGATGTCTTGTCCAGAAAAGGAAATTGTTGTTATAGTAGATGTTTGTACCTGGTGAGGGGTGCCAATCAGTATGGCCTCAGTCTTGGAGCAGTTTAATTGAAGAAAGTTCTGATTCATCCATGCCCTTATTTCCTCCAGGCAGGTAGAGAGGGCAGTGAGTGAAGATGGAGATGACAATGGGGAAGATGAGGATGCTCCAGTCCTGATGTAAAGCTGTGTATCGTCGGCATAACAGTGAAAAGAAATGTTGAACTGATTAATAATTTGACCTAAAGGCAGCATGTAAAGGGAAAACAGCAGGGGCCCCAGAACTGACCCCTGAGGGACACCACAGGAGACACAGACTGTCTGGGAAGTGGCATTGCCAAGACTAACACACTCCAGCCTATTGGAGAGGAAAGATTTGAACCAGTCCAGGACAGTGTCACAGAGACCGACCTCCACATGAAGACGGTGGAGGAGGATACTATGGTCCACAGTGTCGAAGGCTGCAGTGAGGTCAAGGAGGACAAGGATGGAGGGAGAACCAGTGTCAGCAGCCATGAGGACATCATTGGTAACTCTCAGCAATGCAGTCTCAGTACTGTGAGCTGCTCTGAATCCAGACTGGAACTTCTCATACAGGGAGTGTTGTTGTAGGTGGTCCTGCAGCTGAGCAGCAACTGCTTTCTCCAGCACTTTAGACAGAAAAGGGAGGTGGGAAATTGGGCGGTAATTAGAAAAAATGTCGGGATCCAAATTAGATTTTTTCAGAAGAGGCCTAATGATGGCAGTTTTTAGAGGCAGTGGAACATGACCAGATTGTAGAGACTTATTTTTTATTTGTGTGATTAATGGGCTTATTGCAAAGTGATTGGATTTTATGAGAGACGAGGGGAAGGGATCCAGGGCGCAGGATGAAGGATTCATTTTCTTGATGATGGTCTCCACCTCACTCTGAACAACTTCATCAAAGCCGCACAGGGACCCAGAAAACAGACGGGTAGATGGCAAACGAAGATCAGGGAGGTTGTGGAGCTGAGATCTGATAGTGTCAACTTTGCTTTTAAATGATGAAAGGAACAGGTTGCATTTTTGAGCAAAGTCTTCAGGAGTTTGTTTAATGGGATTAAGCAGATGAGTTATTGTGGAGAAGAGCTGTTTAGAGTTTCCAGGGCGGGTGTTGATGATGTTGGAATAATATTTGGAGCGTGCTTCTTTAAGAGAATGGGCGTACGCTTTCTTATGACATTTGTCATAATTTAATTGTGCAGTTTGTTTAATGGTTGAATTAAAGGTTAATGCTTAAAGCTAGTTGTACTTTGTTTTGTGTGTTTTATATGTACCGGTAGATATATGTTGCAACTTCTGGTTGCATAAGTTTAGTCTTTGTTTGTTATGATCAGTTAACACTAAACTGATTTTGTACGAAGCATAGTAGGTTCTGTAACGTAAATCAGAGTGCTACGTCTGTAGCATCTTAGCTAGCATGTCTGTATTGCATTCCACTAGCTTAGCACTACTTCTTGTTGTGCTGAGCTCTCTATAATAGTTATTGAATCAACTGTTTACTTATGTAGGTAAAATTACATGTTAACCCTTAGATGCATAAGTGGGGTCAAAAATGACCCCGAGGGTTGTTATTCTTCAAAATCTCTGAAACTAAAAGTTTTTACTCTTCCATATTCCAGGTATTCCTCATAAAACATGTTTGTGACTTCAAGCCATTTGAATTTTTTTAAATGTTTTTATACATTTTCAGAAATTGCAGTTTTTGTGTCACTACCCCAGTTTTTCATGAGTGGGGTCAAAAATGACCCCAAGCATTTCCAATGGAATCTCAAGGGTTTGCTTTGGGAACCTTTGATTCTTACCAACTGTGACTGTCAAGATACATTTTCTGTCTCATTTACACATCTGATACCTGCAGTCTCACCACTAGGAGGTCAGTTTGACACAGCAGCAAACATGTATTATCTTCATTTACCAACTCCATGACTTTACTGATAGAATATCCTGTTGGTCAACAAAGTAGACACTCTTAGCTAACTACAAAATAATGTCTAGCTAACATTACACTAGCTTAGTAAGCCAGCTGATATTACTGGATTTGTTGTGTAGAAACTCACTGTATTCATAATTCCTTGTAACAAATGCAAACCTGTTGGATAACCTATTATATATTATTATATATATTATATTATATACATATTATTTTAAAAATCTGTATGCCTCTTTTATGATTGTCTATTGTTGCTGTTCCATTGTTGTCATAGTCCTTTGTTGAAACCAAGTCTCATGTTTGTCTGTTTTATGTTTTCTCATCTAAACTATCATGACTATTTGGAGGACAGCGATACCCGAAGACCTTGCTCGAGATATGACACTGAACAGATGGGATGAAGAACCCATTAGTGGTACTGACTCGGGATCTGGCATCTTGAATGTAGAGGATACAGATTATTGTCCACCTGGAAATGTCAGGCTGTCTGGAAACCAACCTGCCTCTGCTGAACAAGATCAGTGAGACACGGAGGAGTCCTCTGAGACCTCCAAAGAGGGAATGGATGTTGTGTCCAACAGAATGAGCCATGAGGGCTCTTACTAGGCAGAGTTATCTCCCACTCAGTAGAGGTGTCATCGGGCCGGAAATACACGGCCCTACCCTACCCGAGCCCTTAGTTTAATTACCCAAGCCCGAGGGAGCCCGCTGATTTCCTAGAAATCACCGCCCGACCCGACCCTACCCGATTAAAAAAAAAAACAACAACAACAAAAAAAAAAAAAACACTACGTTTATTTATTAAGCTTTTACTGCGTTCTCCCACTCAGCAAAAGAACTTGATGTTGTTCTGTGTTTTGATGGAGGAGGTGTGAGCGCGCTGCTCGCAGTTTGCTGTTGAAGCTTCAGGAATGTCAGGAATGCGGCAACTTGTTCCGCCGCAGAGAGCAGTGTGCGGACGTGAGCGTGCACCTGACGCACGTCAGCTGGTGACATAATTTTGAGCTTGTTAAAGTTAGGCCACAGAAATAATGCAACTCTCTGCAAGTCGTGGATAATAATTTTGCGCTCCAGCACTTCTGCATGTCGCGCAGAAACACCTGCTGCGGAGAGTCTGTGTGTGAGGAGGACTGGCAGCTTCAGTTTCTCATTCCAGAGACAAACCAGGTTGGTGGGATATTTGTCACCCTCCAGTTCTCTCTGTGCACGGTAAAATGGTTCGAGAAATGTCACTAAAAAGTCCAGCATGTCGGGGGAGACGCTCGTCCAGGCGCGCACCGCGCGCCTGCTCTCTGGCTGAGTGGCTGCGCTCAGTGCGCTGCGGTTTTCACCATCTAAATTCACTCTATTAATTATTTCCTCATCAATAAACTTACTGCCTTATATTCTTTACAAGCAGATTAAAACAATTTTATATTGTGTGCATTTTTATTTAGTTTTGTTTGTGCTGTATGATTAAAAAAAACCACATCAAAGCCCGAGCCCGACCCGCGGCCCGCCAATCAAACGCAAAAATATGGCCCTACCCTACCCGAAGTCGGGTAGGGCTCGGGTAGGGTCGGGCTCGGGCAAAGAAACGACACCTCTACCACTCAGGCTAAAACACCAAGCCACAATTTACTGAGGTCGGTCAGGAACTGCACCGGGGTTTAGCACCATCTCTCAATAGATGCATGAAAGCTGTTTATCACCGATAGTACATTAGAAGAGCAGCACGGTGGCGCAACTAGTAGAGCTGCTGCCTCTCAGCGAGCAGGTACCTGGTTAAAATCCCGGTCCGGGGGCCTTTCTGGGTGGAGTTTGCATGTTCTCTCCGTGCATGCGTGGGTTTCCTCCGGGTACTCTGGTTTCCTCCCACAGACCAAAAACATGCATGTTAGGCTGATTGGTAACTCTGAATTGTCTCTAGGTGTGAGTGAGAGAGTGAATGGTTGTTTGTCTCTATGTGGCCCTGTGATGGACTTGCGACCCGTCCAGGGTGTACCCCACCCCTCGCACAGTGATTGCTGGACATGGGCACCGGCGACCCCCGTGACCCAAAAATGGAAGAAGCGGGTAAAAGATAATGGATGGATAGTATATTAGAAGAGGTGTTGACATGAACAAACATGGAGGGAAGAAGAGTCGCAACAAGCAGAGGAAAATAGTGGAAAAATCTAAGCAAACAGGAGCTCATGGCCTTCATTGGAGTGACCATTCTTGCAGGAAGTGAGAAGAACTGGAATGTACCAATGTGTGTGCTCTTTGGGAGTCTTCTACACAACCCAAGGTACCCTGAACCTACCAACCGACATCTCTGAAGCAACTGGAAGATGTGGAGTGACAAAAGTTGCAAACAAGTAACAGGAGAGAGGCACAGAGGGCCAACAGAAGAGAAAGAGGTGCCAGATGTGTCCAATAAACAAAGATTACAAAGCCACCAATTGGTGCAGGAAATGCAGTACCCCAGTGTGCAATGGTCACAGCCAAAAGCAAATAATTAGTGACAACTGCACACAGTGAATAGAGAAAATATGTTTGCGTAGGCACATGTGAGTGTACAGTGTTCTGGTTGTATGTTCATTCTCTTTTTTGTCCTTCAGACAGATAGACATTCTATAATTTTTGAAGATTTTTGATGTTATTTCATGTGATTTTTTTTAAATAAAAAGTTATAAATAACCATGTTAAATGTAAAATCAGTCTTTTGTTGACCCAAATATAATAAACATAACTGCCTTTAACCAAAATTAAAGACATAATTTAAATTCATTGCAAAAACCCATTGATTCTAATTGGGGTCATTTTTGACCCCACTCATGGAAGAATGTAGGTATTGGTTGTTCATGCATCCTAGGGTTAAACAACATGTTAGTATGATACAGTTGATCACAGACTATTGACAAACATCCTGGAACACTCTGGTCTATCAAAACATGCAGTGTCCTGGTTCACCAACTACCTAACTGACAGAACACAGTCGGTTCATGTAGCCGGATCCTCCTCTACTTTCTTGGATGTTGTGAAAGGAGTGCCACAGGGTTCTGTCTTGGGTCCCATTCTTTTCTCCCTATATATCAACGATCTTTGCAGTGATCTGTCAAATGCCTCCCACCATTATCACGCAGATGACACCATCATCTATTGCTGTTCATCCTCCCTCAGCAAAGCTTTCACCTCTCTTCGGGATGCTATTATTCAGTCACGTCTGCAAAAACTTAGACTGGTCCTAAATGCTGACAAAAGCAAGATCATGGTTTTATCCAGCAAAAAGCAGCAACCAGATAACCCACCTCAAATTGAAACCCAAGCGGGAAAACAAATAGAAATGCTATCCACCTACAGATATCTAGGTTTTAACATTGACCATGGACTGTCATTTAAAACCCACATCTCCAAAATGGCCACTAAACTCAAACTGAAGCTAGGCTTCTACTTCAGAAACAAATCATGCTTCTCATGCAAAACCAGGAGAACATTAGTAGCTGCAACATTCATGCCGATTTTAGATTATGGTGACGTGATGTACATGAGTGCTGCATCACAGTCCTTAGACTCCATTTACCACGGTGCCCTTCGGTTCATAATACTGACTCCAGTTATCGCACTCATCACTGTGAGCTTTACGTCAAATCAGGCTGGTTATCTCTCAGCGCTCGCAGATACACTCACTGGATATCCTTCATCTATAAGACCCCCCTAAACCTAGTCCTGTCATACCTCACCTCCTTAATACAAACATCACACAGTCATTACTCCCTGCGCTCTAACGATCTAGTCCTCCTGTCAGTTCCTCCTGTCAGAACTGAACTAGGAAAAAGAGCATTCAGCTTCGCCGTCCCCTCAGCCTGGAACAACTTACAGACAGATCTGAAACTATCAACACTCATCTCTCCTAGATCCTTCATGTCAACCGTATTAGATAATGTCATCAAGAAACTTGACCATTGCAGATGTTTCTAAATATTACTTATCCAATATACATGTCATTGTTGATTTTTTAACTGTATCTACTCAACCAATGTCTGTCTGCTTGTTATATATATAATGTCTATAGAAGTCTGTCTTATCCTGTTGGTTTTGAACTGTCAACATCTATTTATTGTAATTGTAGTTTTCTTTATTTTCTTTTTTTGATAAATGCAAATGCTTATTGTCAATTACCATGTGACGTGTGCTGCTGACCACTTGACCAGGTCACCCTTGTAAAAGAGATCTCGATCTCAACGGGCTCTACCTGGTTAAATAAAGGTGATTGATTGATTAAAATACATTGTAATGCAGGAAATGGCATCTAATTTATTATTTTTTAATTCTGGGGGAGGAAACCCAGACCCTCCCACCAGTGTGTCCCCCCACATTATGAATGCTTCTGATGCCAATGGCTACCACGTTGGTCAAGCCAAGAGCCATTTTTATTAACCTTAATTTAACCAGTCAAATCCCATTGAGATCACAGATCTCTTTTGGAAGAGATGCCTGGATCTGAAGGCAGCTTAACATACATGTTTTTGGTCTGTGGGAGGAAACCGGAGTACCCGGAAAAAACCCCACACAAGCACGAGAAGAACATGCAAACTACACAGAAAGACCCCAGGTCCTACCGGGAATTGAACCCAGGACCTTCTTGCTGTGAGGCAATAGTACTAACCACTAAGTCGTTGTGCTGCATATTGTCAGCAGTAGGGGCTAAGCACCCCTAAAGGGTGGATTCTAGAATCTCCCATGGCTATATGTGTCAAAGCAGAAGCATTGACATAAATAAAGTAAAATAAATAAAGAAAAACAACTGAAAATACACATGCCACACATTTCTAGTTCTTTTCTATGTGCTTGACAGCGTGCTAATGTTGTTTTTCACAGGATGACAGTTGGTTGTGACGTTGAACTCCCTCATGACTCATTTAGATGGGAGGTGGTGTTTTCAACATCAGAGAGTTCCCGGTCCAATTCCCATGGCATTATCCACAGTTAGCATGGAGAAAAGGAAATGAGAAAAAGAGGAAGAAAATAAGTGTTTGTGTGTAAAACCTCACCTCCAGCTGCGTCTGTCAAATACAGTCCTCTTAAAAAGATGGGGAGGACGAATGAGGAAGCTGAGGTACACGAAGACTGAATAATAACTTGCAGCAGTATTTGGTCTCATAAAAGTTTAATATATTTAAGTGCAACATGTTTTTTTTTATTAGTTGTAAAACAAACAACACAACTTGAAACCATGTATTGTTTCATATTTATAAATTAACAGCCTGAGGTAAAAGGATCAGTTTAATGCAAATTATTTTTACACAGAGGATCTTCCAGTATGGGGGGGTCACAAATTAATATTACAGGCTAAGTCATATCATATGCTGGTAGAGCACATTTAGCATTTCTGTGAGTTTTTCGCATTTCATGCACTTTAAACAGATGACCCACAGTAGCCTGCTGCGGTGAGCCTACTTATCAAACCTAATTAATTCAACATTGTATTTCATTCTGAATTAAATTTACACAATTAAAAAAATTGAGAGAAAGAAAGATAAATAATACAAACCATTAAGAAACTGTTAATATAATGAAAACAGTTGAAATGTAGCAGGAAGTCAGATGCTAATGACATCTCGGGTTCTTATAAATACAGTCAACATTACGTTTGAGACTGGCAACAACTAATCTGAACATATAAAGCTCAGAGTCAGACGTTGAAACTGGTTAACAATCCCAGTAGAAAACATGGAACAAAACTTACGACCAACTGCTCAATATTCCTAAAGAAATGTTCACAGTTCTCACATTTCTCTTCCAACTCTAAGAAATTCAGTTTCTTAGAAATGTGGAAAGGAAATAAAATTAAATGCAACTAATTGCATTATGTTTTCTTGACATTATGACAAGATTCTTCTCTTCAGTTTTTTGCTTCTCTCCATGTCTCCCTGTCAAATTCAAAACAGAATTCAAAATCTTACTTCTAATCTACAAAGCCCTCAACAACCTAGCTCCATATTACATTACATATCTTATTGTCCCATATTTTCCCAAAAGAGGACTTCACTCTCAGACTGCAGGCTTACTTGTCGTTCCTAGAGTTTCCAAAAGCCAAACGGGAGGAAGTTCTTCCAGTTTTCAGTCCGTAAGGCTGACTCATTGTCCAGTTTTAAGATTAGGCTTAAGACTTTTCATAAATCCTATAGTTAGGGTTGACTTGTTATGCTGATATAGGCTTAGACTACTTGAGGACAAATTGACTTCATTTCTTATAATGAATTGTTGTAATTGAATAGTTTTCATTCAACATTATTTCTATCTTAACATGTGATTCTTGACCTGCCATTGTGTATCTGTTCCTCCTTCCTGTTCCTCTCAAACCCAGCCGGTCGAAGTAGACGGCTGATTGTCCTGAGCCTGGTTTTCTGGAGGTTTCTTCCTCATAAGGGAGTTTTTCCTTTTCCCCTGTTGCTTTTGTGCTTGCTCAAGATGAGAGTCTGCGATGGAATTAAACTCAAAGCAGTCTGCTCCTCCGATAAATAATGTTAACTTGTTTTTTATGTATATGAATGTTTCTGTTTAGTGCCTTGAGATGACTTCTGTTATGACTTGGTGCTACGGTACCGGTATATAAATAAACGGAATGAAATTGAATTGAAATTGAAAGTGGTTAGCAAAACCGATTGCATGTGATTTAAAATACAACAGTTTTAGGATGGTAGAATGCAAAAGACAAGTTTAATTCTAATATTTTTTCAGACCATTTCTGACCCTGTAATTCTACAGCAACCAAATAAATATTTCAACCAAAGAGAAAAACAACAAGGGAGATAGCTTTTGTTTCTCAGAATTCACTTTAGCGCATTGTTGGGCTTCTTTTGATTTGTGTCTTTGGTGTGTTTGTTTTGTGTACTGTGCCTGAGACCACTGACCACATTTCAGTTCATATCCATCTCACACAGGGAATAGGAAAAGGATGATAGAGACGAGACAGCTGCTGCAAGAGAAAAATCAGTCAAAACGAAAAAAAAGTGTTGGCTGTTGTGCTTTTACATCAGCAGAGAGTGGGTGCAGCAGATTGCTGTTTCTTTAAATATTCATCCCAGGCAGGTTGAAGAGTAAGTTGATCTGTCAGAGAGCTGCCACTGCCAGATGACGAGTTTTTACTTCATGTCTCAAATGTCTCAGTCCTTTCTGCACAGACGTCTTCTTAGTGATAATGTGAAGGTTTTACTCTCAAAGTATTCCTATTGGAGATTCTAATGTAAATAATTTACAACCATATTGATTTTTGTATATTGCTGTGCAAATATAGTAATCACCAAGTGGACTGCCTGTCTGGGGTTGACCCTGTAGTGGGTTTTACTGTGTGAGTCTCTTGAGAAATGTTAAAGGAAACTAAACGGAGTACTTTATCACAAATATATGGTCGGCATTAAGTGCATATTAGAGTATTATTAAAACACAATATGAAACATTTTTAAAAATCCAGGAAACTTCTTTTACAAGATAGGGCAGACAACATTTTACTCAGTATTTAATCATTTCATCCATCCATCCATCCATCCATCCATCCATCCATCCATTATCTTTACCCACTTCTTCCTTTTCAGGTCATAGAGGTCACTGGTGCCCATGTCCAGCCATCACTATGGGAGAGACAGGTACACCCTGGACAGGTCTCCAGTACATCACAGGGACACACAGCGACAAACAACCATTCACTCTCTCACTCACACCTAGGGACAATAGAGTTATCAATCAGTCTAACATGCATGTTTTTGGTCAGTGGGAGGAAATCGGAGTACCCGGAGAAAACCCACGCATGCACAGAGAAAACAGGCAAACTCCACCTGAAGTTCAAATTCCAGCAGGGGCCCTGCTGGAATTTGAACTGGGGCAACCTGCTCGCTGAGAGGCGGCAGCTCTACCAACTGCTCCACCGTGCTGCCCTACTCAGTAGATCTGAATAGAAAATGGGACAATACAAAATTAAATAAATAAATAAAAATCATGAAGCACAAATTGAGTGAAAATTAAAATTTCACCATCCCTCTAAAAATGAACAAAATACCAACAAACCCATAACAGTTTTTTTTTTTTTATAATTTGCATTTTCTATAGATTTTGCCAGAGCCACTGGTGATCTTTCCTTGAAAGTCCAAAAGCACTGAACAGAGACAGCAAAGACCAAAAAAATTGCTATGCATAGCCTTTTCAGTGTTTGGTCTGAGACAGGAACATTTTAGAGAAATATATTGAAAGATGTTCAATGTACACAGGTGAACAGGGAAACAGCTTTTGAGATTTTCATTAATGAAAAGTGCGTTATAAATTGAATTCATTATTATTATTATTATTTGAAAGAAAAGACTAAGAAGTATTGTGGGGAAACTATTTATTTAATGCATAGTTGAATTATTGATAATCAAACTGAGCTATTGTGAAATGTTTGTAAGCTGATAGCTGGTCTGCAGGTTGAAAATATACATAGATAAGAACAGGACTCAAGAAATTACAAATGACATAAACGATTAAACATTTTTAAAGCCCTTACATAGAAAATGTTAAAAAATATCAATTGCATTGCTCAGTTTGGAAAATCCATTGGTGAGCTAAAACATACTGTTACAAAAGTCCTGGAAGTAAAGCAGACACATGATTACAGATTCAAAATTGTGCATACAGTATCATGTGGAAACTGGAGAAGAGATCAGTGAGGTTAAGTAGCTAGATTTTGTTTCAAGCTGCAGTATTCATTTGTAATATTCTACATTCATCAAAAAAGCTGAACATGTTTATGCTTAA
Source organism: Garcialebias charrua (assembly GCA_038048925.1). Classification (NCBI taxonomy): domain Eukaryota; kingdom Metazoa; phylum Chordata; class Actinopteri; order Cyprinodontiformes; family Rivulidae; genus Garcialebias; species Garcialebias charrua. Next base: position 39,763 of record JBBPBX010021910.1, read on the forward strand.
AAGCTTTTTTTTGACTTGGACTACATTCATACTGCAGGTCTAAATGCTCAATTCCAGTAATTTGCTCAGTTCAGGGTGAGCTCTTTCACATTATGCAATCATTATACTACTCCAGAGTGAATACTCTTATGGCCCTGAAGCAACATGAACAGAAGGAGATGTAATGCCACATGCAGAAAAATGTGTTTAAGGAAGTAACTAAGGATGCTTCACATGCTAGCATGTGTGTATTGATTCTGAAGTTGTGTTAAAACTTTAATTATAATCTGACATACATGTTTCAACCAGTTTTTACGTTTAATCTTGCTATACTCCAGCATTGCATTGTATTTTGGAACTGGAGTGACAGTAAAACTGACTAACTCAAGTACTGAGTGTTGGTTTCCCCCTCCCCCACTTCAACCCGGTGGTCAGAAATCTTGGAGTGCAGCTTGACTCCAACTTAAAGTTTGATAAACAGATCAGTTCTGTTGTCAAGACCAGCTTCTTTCAGCTCCGACTGCTCTCCAAAGTCAAGTCATTTCTCAGCCGTGGTGATCTGGAGAAGGCCATCCATGCCTTTGTGACCTCCAGACTTGACTATTGTAATGCTTTGTATGTTGGTATTAATCAATCCTCCATCTCCCGTTTACAGCTTGTACAGAACTCTGCCGCGCGCTTTTTGACCAACACACGAAAATATGAACACATCACTCCTGTCCTGTCCTCTCTACACTGGCTCCCGGTTCAGTTCAGGATACAGTTCAAGCTGCTCCTGTTTGTTTTCAAAGCTCTGAATGGACTTGCTCCTCTGTACATCTCAGAACTTTTGAAAGCCCATCAGCCCGGCAGAGCTTTACGATCTGCCAGTCAACACCTGCTGGAGGTGCCTCGCTCAAGGTACAAACAATGGGGAGACCGGTCATTTTCTGTTGCCGGCCCAAAAGCCTGGAACAGCCTCCCCCTTGAGCTGCGTGCCACCTCTGATCTGACTCTGTTCAAAACCAGACTGAAGACCCACTTGTTCAAAAAAGCTTTCAGTGTGTAAAAAAGCTTTCAGTGTGTAACTTTTATTACTTTTGGTAGTTTAGTATGTAGCATTTTTTATTTCCATTGCCTTTTTATTTCCACTTGCTCAAATAAGCTTCCAGTGTGTAACTTTTATTACTTCTGGTATTTTAATATGTAACATTTTTTAATTTCCATTGCCTTTTTATTTCCACTTGTTCAAAAAAGCTTTCAGCGTGTAACTTTTATTACTTGTGTTATTTTAGTATGTAGCATTTTTTATTTCCATTGCTTCTTTTATTGCTGTTGTTTCTTATTCTATTTTCATTGATTTATTGTTCCAGTTTATTCATCTTTTTATCCTGTTAAGCACCTTGGTCAATGCAAGGCATTGTAGGAAGGTGCTATACAAATAAAGTTTATTATTTATTATTATTATTACTGAGTCATGTTTCATCATGTTAGTGTCAATCTGGTCCGACACCAACGTTAGTATCACATGTTGCTGTAGATTCTTAGTCACCCAGGACATGATAAATTAAAAGTCTTGTAGAGTGCCAACATTTTAACTGCATGATTTTGGTATCAATATAAATACTTGAAATTACTGGCTTTCCCCTCCCTCAAATGCAACATGATTATTCAGACTAAGGTTGCTTTAAACAAAAACACAACAACAACAAAAAACGAGACACATCTGATTTAATATCACATATGAAGATAAAATAAAACTCGAGTTGGATTAAATAAATGGATTTGTCGGATTCAGACTGTCATAAAAAAATCCAATATATGGGCTAAAAATCTAATTTGTGCTGCTTCAGCCTGCGGTGTGAAGGCAGCCTTTGATTTGAATACAGAGCTTTGTAGATTCCACTTGGGGAATGAAATTTAAATAACACAGTTTTAAATCGTTATGCAGGCCTTCCCATTTTGATTAGCATCTTTTTTGACCTATTGGGTTTATCTGTGGTCTCCCCAGAGCATGTTCAAAAGTCAGCATTTTGTGATTGTTGACCAGAGACGTTCATGTCTACTTCCAATTCTATGACATTTTACTGAATTTTAATTGCCATATGTTTATACTCGTTAGTTTAACTAAGACCTCCATAAGCTGCAATAGGGCACCAAAAGCCTCTGACATATATATATATATATATATATA
>JBBPBX010021911.1:0-41913 GCA_038048925.1 Garcialebias charrua
CCACTACAACCGTTACATGCCTAATATATACGATATATATACGATATATATATATATACGATATATATACCATATATATATACGATATATATAATATATATATATATATATATATATATATATGTATATATATGTGTATATACAGCAAACCCCCTACTTACGTACGAGTTTGGGACATAAGAACTGTTCGCAGCTCGATTCTGCCGTAGCTAGGGGGTGAAAATAGCGTCCCGTTCGTAGGTCCTTATTCCGTTCGTAGCTCGCGGAAATACCGCTAACGGAGCGCCGCGCACACATTTAAGCATGTACAGTAGTGTACTGTAATGTTAAACATTGCTATTCACATTTACAGAATAAATAAAAATATAATTTCTTACTTTGAGATGGTCAAAGCCGACATCTTAGGTTGCCATGCGTTGTTGTTGTCGGGCCGAGCAGCGCGGCGGCCGGCGAGCGAACCACGGCAGCTGCTCGAGGCCTGTGTTAGCTTCTGCTAGCCAGGCCATGAGCTGGTGTTGGAGCGGCGGTGCGGCGCGATCGGCGATCAATCTGCAGCTGCTGCTCCAGCCTGAGACGTCCACAGAGCTCACAGAGCGATTCCAGATACAGGTACTGTAGTAATTTATCCATATGAGGCAATCCTGGAACACACACAGTCCTCACATGGGGCTGCCGGGAGGACCGCGGGAGTCCTAAAATGGCTGCCAGGCATTTCCTGTCGGACCGGAAGTTGCGCAATCATAAAAAAAAAGACTATTTTTATTAAAAAATATTATTTATAAAGCCTTTAAAACAACCACAGCTGCAACAAAGTGCTGTAACACATGAAATTAATAACATTTAAACTAGGGGTGTTGATAGATTAAAAATTTTTTAACTAATTAATCGCAAATCAGTTTTAAAATTAATCGCGATTAATCACAATTAAACACTTTAAGGCAACTTTTAATAAAGATGGATTCATTCATCAGTTAAGTCATAACATTTATTGTTTTTACTTTCACACAGTGTTTAAAAACTGAAATAATTTTGTAAAGAAAATGCAGCACATTACTAAAGTGCATTGCAAACATTCATTTTGTGGTTCAAAACATTTTACTGTTTGATAAACTGTATGAATTAGTGTGAACTGAGATTTAGAACCTTACAGAACATTTCTGCTTTGTTTTAAACCACATGTATAAGATCTACTCCTCTTCATTTATCCAGCTACTAAGGCAAACCAGTCTCTACATTACTTGCATTTTAAGTCATTGAACCTGGGATTAAGTGCAGTAGCATTCTTGAGCCAAGTGAGATTGGAGTTCTTCTTTCGTTGAGCCAGGTCTTCACAAAAGGCCTTCTTGAATCGCAGTATGTTGATGGTGTCATCATCTGAAGGCTCCATGACTCTGAACATGTGGCAGAAGGCAGGCAGCACCACAGAACAGGAGATGTAGTTCTGTCCACCCAGAGTTTCTGTGACATACCTGTGAAAACACAAAATAATAAACAATAATCAGGTCTCTCTTGTAAATGAGTCCTTGAGGCTCATTGAGACTAACCTGTGTAAGTAAAGGTTGACTGAAAAAAAATTCATTAGAGCTTTTATTTAATTTAATTCATTTATTCATTCATTTAGAATAAAAAAGCAAATTCATCAAAAAGAAAAACACTGAATGAAAAGGGAGCAGAAAGAAGAATTATATTTTATTTTTTTAATTTATTATTGACTTTTTTTTAAACTCCTTTTAATTGAATATTTGGGGGTAATATTGTTAATGAGTTTTATACATGACTTGTAAAATACTATATTCAACCAAATCATAAATTTTTAATAATTTAATTGTGCAGAAAAACACACACACACTTGGTTTGTTTATTTACACAGCTTAACTGACCCACTGACTAAACCAATATCAAGTTAACTACAAAGAAAAAGAAATAAAACCGTACCTGCATGGCTCAGGTAGCTCCTCCAACTTTTTCAGCTTTCCAAGCTCAGCTTCTGTGAGCAGGGGGATTTCACCGTCTGTCCCGAGCGTTGTTGTTTTTTTCTCAATGTTCCATTCGTGTGCGGCCGCTGGACGTGCTGCGCGCATGCCTCTGCTTAGTGGCGCTCGGTAGATTTACTCACAGTTAAAACAAAGGAGTGCAGGCTCCAGCTGTCATCAATAAAGTGAGCCATGACACCAAATAGTTATCATTGCTAGCAAAAGTCCAGTGATCGCATGTGAGTGCAGGTACGGTGCCTGCGCTAACAGCGTTAGCAAGCGGAAACCGGAAGTGAGATTCGGCATCCGGGGGGAGCTTTTCAAAATAATCGTTGCGTTATTTTATTTTAACGCGCAAATAATTAACGCGCTAATTTCGAGACCATTAATTTAAACACAAATTTTTTTTAAAATTATTTTTATTTATTTATATTTTATATTAAATTATTAAAATATGATACGTTCGTAGGTCCGGCCAGCCGTAGGTCGATGGAGTCGTAGGTAGGGGGGGTCACCTGTATATATAAAAATGTATATATATATATATATATATACAGTATATGTGTATATATATATATATATATATATATATGTATATATGTATATATATATATATATATATATATATATATATATATTAGGGGTGTTGATAGATTAAAAAAATTTAACTAATTAATCGCAAATCAGTTTTAAAATTAATCGCGATTAATCACGATTAAACACTTTAAGGCAACTTTTAATAAAGATGGATTCATTCATCAGTTAAGTCATAACATTTATTGTTTTTACTTTCACACAGTGTTTAAAAACTGAAATAATTTTGTAAAGAAAATGCAGCACCTAACTAAAACTAAAGCAAACATTCATTTTGTTGTTCAAAATATTTTACTGTTTGATAAACTGTATGAATTAGTGTGAACTGAGATTTAGAACCTTACAGAACATTTCTGCTTTGTTTTAAACCACATGTATAAGATCTACTCCTCTTCATTCATCCAGCTACTAAGGCAAACCAGTCTCTACATTACTTGCATTTTAAGTCCTTGAACCTGGGATCAAGTGCAGTAGCATTCTTGAGCCAAGTGAGATTGGAGTTCTTCTTTCGTTGAGCCAGGTCTTCACAAAAGGCCTTCTTGAATCACAGTATGTTGACAGTGTCATCATCTGAAGGCTCCATGACTCTGAACAGGTGGCAGAAGGCAGGCAGCACCACAGAACAGGAGATGTACTTCTGTCCACCCAGAGTTTATGTAACATACCTGTGAAAACACAAATTAATAAACAATAATCAGGTCTCTCTTGTAAATGAGTCCTTGAGGCTCATTATTTTTTAACACACACACATACTTGGTTTGTTTATTTACACAGCTTAAATGACCCACTGACTTAACCAATATCAACAAAGAAAAAGAAATAAAACCGTACCTGCATGGCTCAGGTAGCTCCTCCAACCTTTTCAGCTTTCCAAGCTCAGCCTCTGTAAGCAGGGGGATTTCACCGTCTGTCCCGAGCGTTGTTGTTTTTTTCTCAATGTTCCATTCGTGTGCGGCCGCTGGACGTGCTGCGCGCATGCCTCTGCTTAGTGGCGCTCGGTAGATTTACTCACAGTTAAAACAAAGGAGTGCAGGCTCCAGCTGTCATCAATAAAGTGAGCCGTGACACCCAAATAGTTATCATTGCTAGCAGAAGTCCAGTGATCGCATGTGAGTGCAGGTACGGTGCCTGCGCTAACAGCGTTAGCAAGCGGAAACCGGAAGTGAGATTCGGCATCCGGGGGGAGCTTTTCAAAATAATCGTTGCGTTATTTTATTTTAACGCGTCATAATAAATAAAATAACGCAAATAATTAACGCGCTAATTTCGACACCATTAATATATATATATATATATATATATATATATATATATATATATATATATATATACAGTATACTGTACACTGCTCACAAAATTAAAGGGAACACTAAAATAACACATCCTAGACCTCAATTACTTAAATATTATCATTGACAAACTTTATTATTAGCACAGGAGAATTAATTGAGAAGAAAATAACACAAAATTATCAATGTAAATCAAAATTATTACACCATGGAGATCAGGATTTGGATTCATAGTCAATATCAAAGTGGAAAGTAATGTGACATGCTGATTCAACGTGAGTGAATATTCCTCAAGACAAGTATAAATGCGGCTCAGTAGTGTGTGTGGCCTCCATGTGCCTGTATAACCTCCCAACAACACTTGGGCATTCTCCTGATGAGACGGCGGATGTTCTCCTGAGGGATCTCTTCCCAGACCTGGATTAGAGCATCCCTTAGCTCCTGAAAATCTGGGAGTGATAATGGATCCTTCCATGAAACTCAACAGTCATGTAAACATGATCGTTAAATCCTGTTTTTTCCAGCTGAGGCGTCTGTCTAAGCTGAAGCCCATATTATCCAAAAAGCACCTGGAGACAGTGATTCACGCATTCATTACATCTAGGCTTGATTACTGCAATTCACTTCTGTTTGGCGTCAGTCAAGCCACCATTGCACGATTACAACTGGTTCAGAACGCAGCTGCCCGATTTTTAACCAGCACACGCAAAAGAGAGCACATTACACCAGTCTTGGCCTCCCTTCACTGGCTACCGGTTCATCTTCGAATCCAATTCAAAATTCTCATGTATGTCTACAAATCGCTGAACAGTCTCGCCCCCGCCTATCTCTCGGATCTGATACACCCATATGTCCCTCCACGTGCTTTGAGGTCAGAGGATCAGGTACTCTTAATAGTTCCAGAAACTCGCCTTAAGCGCAGGGGTGACAGGGCGTTCTCTGTAGCAGGCCCAAGACTCTGGAACGAGTTACCGCTGCTCATCAAACAGGCCCCCTCCCTCTCGGTTTTCAAATCCCGGTTAAAAACTCACTACTACTCCATCGCTTTCAATGCCAGCTGATTTGTATTGGATCGTTTGATTTATGATCTGCAATGTTTTTATGTTTTTCGTGTTGTACTTCATTGTCTGTGTTGCCTGTTGCGTGTTTGTTTGTCCAGCACTTTGGTGTGGACTTGTTCCTGTTTAAAGTGCTTTATAAATAAAATGGTATGGTATGGTATGGTATGAACAGTCTGTTGTGCGATGTGGCCTTGGTGGATTGACCAAAACATGATGTTCCAGATGTGCTCAATTGGATTCAGGTCTGGGGAATGTTCAGGCCAGTCCATAACATCAATGCTCTCATCATGCAGGAACTGCTGACCCACTTCAGCCTAGCATTGTTATGCATAAGAAGGAACCCAGGGCCCACTGCACCAGCATATGGTCTCACAATGGGTCTGAGGATCTCATCCCGGTACCTTATGACAGTCAGGGCACCTCTGGCTAGCACATGGAGGGCTGTGCGGCCATCCAAAGAAATGCCTTGCCACACCATGACTAACCCACCACCAAACCGGTTATGCTGGAGGATGTTACAGGCAGCAGAATGTTCTCCATGGTGTCTCCAGACTCTGTCACGTCTGTCACATGTGCTCAGTGTGAACCTGCTTTTATCCATGAAGAGCACAGGGCGCCAATGGCGAATCTGCCAATTTTAGTGTTCCCTAGCAAACAACAATTGTCCTGCACAGCGTTGGGCTGTAAGCACAAGCCCCATATGTGGTCGTTGGTCCCTCATACCCCCTCATGGAGTCTATTTTTGACAGTTTGAGTGGAAACATCATGGAGTCTATTTCTGACCATTTGAGTGGAAACATGTACATTAGTGGCCTGCTGGAGGTCATTTTGTAGGGCCCTGGCAGTGGACCTCCTGTTCGTCCTTGCACGGCCCCCTCAATGTCTCCTGGTGTACTGGCCTGTCTCCTGGAACCTATTCCATGCTCTGGACACTATGTTGAGAGCCACAGCAAATCTTCTTGCCACCACTCGCATTGATGTTCCATCTTGGATTAGCTGCACTATTTGAGCAACTTCAGTGGGCTGTAAAAAACGCCTCAAGATGCTTCCACGCATGAAAGCAATAACAAAATGAAAAAGTGACTAAAAGTTCAACCAGAAAGGGTGAGAACAGAGAAATGACCTGTGGTCACCACCTGCAGAATCACTCTTTTATAGGGGTTGTCTTGCTAATTGCCTCTCATTCCACTTGTGTGTTCCATTTGCACAGCAGCAAATTAAATTGATTCACAATAAGTGTTGCTACAGTTGTGACATTGATATCACAAAGGTGTGACTGACTTGGAGTTACATTGTTTTGTTAAAGAGCGACTCCACACCCTGTGGATCGGTAACTCCTCCCCCAAAGCAGTTTGAAATTTTCCCTCAAAATAGGCGTGTCGAGAGTCGAGCAGGGGAGGAGGTTGAGGTTGTCCTGTGTTCACGCCCCCTCTAGTGGTAAACTCCCACCCCTCCCCAAGATTAGATTTCAAAATGGCGGATAGTCACGTCTTCAGTAAGTAAATACCTAAACTTTTACCAAAATAACAGTTGTAAAATGTTGTTGCGTGCATTTAATCACACACACACACAGCTTATGCGTATGCTTCTGAACACAGAACACATTAAAAACCTGTTTAGCTGCATGGCATGCGGTGTACAGCTGTGTTTTTGTCATTTTAATTTGCCACATCTTATTACTTAGCACATTCCAAAAGTAACGTTTCATAATAAATTTTATTATAAAATATTGATTTTTCCTACCCTCTATAGGGTAGGGTTTGTTTGACGCTTTGGCTTATTTTTGTTATGCAACCCAGAACTAAACACACATTGTTTTTTGAATTGACTATTAATTAGCACCAAACAGTGGTAAAATCTTTTATTTGGTTTCCAAATACTGTATCCGTGTTTAGAAACATTAGATAAGCTTGTACAATATATATTTGTTAGGACATGTATACAGTATTTGTTTAAGCTATGTGTCAGCTAATCAAAACTGGGCACAGCACAGCTGATAAGATTAATGAGAAAATATTTCTTAATGCAAACCAAACCAATTGCAATAAATTTAACAATACATGTACTGTGTATCCTTTAAAATGTTCTTTTCAGATAACTGTGATGACTCAAAGCACCCAGCAGCCACACAGAGTAATTGCAGCCAGGATTACTTTAACCAAGAAGATGATGCAGAGTCTCGGCCAGAGCTTCATCTCCTGAGACCTGCATCCACGACAATGTTGGTACAGCTGAGACCCTGGTGTTCGTTTCTGGCTGGAAGGTGGGGCATCCTGAAGGTGGTTGGGACTCCTCGTTCTGCTGTCCACTGCGTCCAAACAGAGGAGCTGGGGTGGTGTCCCATGTGTTTTCAGAACCTTTTGTTGTTTTGAAGTAACTTACTGTTAATAAAATGAATCATAGACAACTAGTTTTTGTAATCAATTTGTTTATTTATTTTTTCCCTCATGCATGAGGACAAATCTGGGACACGATGCAGCGGTCGACTTCCCTCACTCCATCCCGACCCTGGATATTTGCAGTCCTGAAAAGAGAAAAGATCAAAAGTTTAATCTGAGTAAATGTAACATTTCAATGGAGAAAGATGTTGATTCAAAATTTCACAGTGTCAACAAATCCCCAAAATGTTGGGACAGGTAGCAATGAACAAATAAACAAGAATTAATGTTGCATAAACTTTTTTAAAACTTTTTTTATATAAATGTCCGCCATAATAAAAGTAATAAATTGTGGGAGTGGTGGCGCAGAGGTTAAGAAGGTGTGCTTGTGATCGGAAGATCGCCGGTTCAAGCCCCGGTACCGACAACATCAAAGATGTGGGTGGGATAAGTGAAGCGGTCACACCTGTCTCCACCCTCATCTGCCCCACTCTGGGCCCTTGAGCAAGGCCCTTAACCCACACCATCTGCTCCCCCGGGAACCCTAGATATCAGCTCTCTGCTCCACACAGAGGGCTGTGGTTGCTCGGTGGTTGTGTCAGGAAGGGCATCCGGCGTAAAAACAACTGCCAAATCTTCGTGCGACTAGATCGCTGTGGTGACCCCTAATGCAGGGAAAAGCCGAAAGAAGAAAAAAAATAAATAAATAAATAATAAAAGTAATAAATAAAATAATAAAAACATAATTAATAATATTAATACCTGCAGACAGAGGGTAGGGTACAAAAGTAATAAATAAAACATGAATACATGTACCTGGTGAATCAGCTCTCATATATGTCACCTCCAAAGTGACATGTCTACACGTCTCCTTGATGCTTGATGTCTGTGAAGCACGGCTCAGATTGGATGTGGAACGCCTCTTCTGTGGAACGCCTCATGGAAATAAAAAAAGAACAACACATTTTAATCACCTTACAAACAAGCATACTGTACTTGTTTTCACTTTGTTGATCTGTTAAACAGATGACCCAGTGCAAAATAAATACTGCTGCCCATGATACTCATTCACAAGTACACATTATTTTATAAATACCTTTGATGCACAACATTATTATTTGCAGCAAAAGTACACCGTGTCTAAAACATCGTACTGTAACTAGTACAACAGCTAAAATTAGCGCCAGCTAGTCTCCATTGTTTTTTTATGTCACGGTCTTCTTTATCAGAGTTCATAAGAGTTCACACACTCTGCGGTGTTCATAAGAAACACTAGATTTTGAGCATTTAAACACAACCACAAACTAACGTTGATCAGCAACAGATAAAAACGCCACGACCTTGTGGGGCCACACCGAAGCAAAGCTGCAGGTCGCAAACACAGCACATGAAGAAACACGTCATGTACTCAAAAGATAAATTATGGAATGAAAGGTGTAAAATGGTACTCACCTCCAAACGGATTGTAACCTGATGGTGTAAGGGTGGGTGAACATCAGTTTGAAGAGCTTTCTTGGAACATCGTGGCTCTTCTATGCTAATGCTATGTTGCTAATCGCTAATCCAACCCCTGAACTCTGGAGGGGGAGTGACCTGGGAGTGACCTTCTCGGGGGAGTGGCTCCACTTTTATACTGAGGCAGCAGAGGCTGTGACGACATCGTGCGAAAATTAATGACTGTGCGAATCGTAAACTAATGAGAAAGTCAGGGTGCAATACCACAGTTCAACCCATAGGACTACAGATACTCGTTTTTAGACCAAATATTGCCGATTTTAACTAATACGAACAAATACATGAAAAATAACTCAAAAATAGTGCTCAGAAACATTTTAAACACATTCTAGGGAGTTTATCAGCTAAAAAAAGTTAAATTTGGGTTTAGTTTCACTTTAAGGTGTTCCCTTTATTTTTTGAGCAGTATATATATATATATATATATATATANTATATATATATGTATATATAGGGATGCTCAGATCAGATTTTATGCTGCCGATTCCGATACCGATCACCTATGAGTGCCGATCACTGCCAATCATCGATACCGATCAGATGGATTGACTATAACTTAATTGGTTTAGTTATGAGTGCTGCTTCTGGCTACAAGATCTGAAAAGAACTATAATTTAGACAAAAACATATTTTTACTCATTTTTTTTCAGAGAACCAATACAGACAAACTTGCAGGCACAATGCAACAACTATTCAGTTAAAAGTAAAAAAAAAACACTTAAATTTAACTCAGTAACACTTAAATTTAACTCAGTAACACAATCTTTAAAAGACTGAAAACTGAAACAATGTAATGACGCCAACACTGCAGACGGAGTCCAGCCAAACGGGGTTTATTCAGAAACAGGGACGAGCTGCTATTACCGAGGCTGCAGCTCACGCCTTAACAGAAAACGCGGTACACACGCGAGCGAACACACTAGCTGCCTGCTAACAACAACTGAAAACAGTGTAGCTCTCAACAGGCTAAATAGTGCAAAGTCAAATAAATGTCACAACATTGCCTAAATAAAGTAAAAAAAAAATAAAGTGAAAGTGAGTGCATTCTAATAAATAACCATACATTACAAAATCAAAAATACCTGAGAGCAAGAATTGCTGTTTTGTGCATCAGCAAACATTGTGCATTATCAAAGAAAAAAACTAAATGTTTACCTTACTTTCAATAAAAAAATAAAAAAAACACATCTGTTACTTCTTATATAAAATAAAATACCCCATTTGCTACTTAAATAACATATGGTCTTAAAGACCTTAAAACAGAGAAACAGCAGCAAAATTAAAGTGCATTTGCTTTGAACAGGGAACAATGTTGAACACAGCATTAATAAATTTAAATCTGCAGTATAATAGTTCATCATTTCTTATCTGGCAACCCTGACTGGCATGGAAACTACAACTGGATCACTTTAAACAAGTTTTTTTTGTTTTTGTTTATTTGTCACAATAAAACATTATAAAAACACTATTATTTCCAGAGGTTGTCCTTGTGTAAACAGGCCAAGTCCTCTGGTGAATCAAAATAATTCAACTTACCTTCAATCTGTAGAACATCTCATCCAAAATACTCACCTCCACCGAGCGCGGACCTGAGAGCTTGCGTCTCGAGCCACTGGCTGAACTGGCTAGCCGACCTCGGAGGTGCCGCGACCAGAGAGGGCTGAACGCCGCGAACGGACTGAAGAGCCGTCAACAGGTACCACAAAACAAACTAGTGCACAGACCTCAGAGCTATTGCGACCGAAGGAGGCTGAGTGCCGTGCAAGAACCGGGGTACTGCTGTCGGGAGCTACAAGCTGGGCTAGCATTGGAGCTACATCTGGAGCTACGTGCTGGCAGACATGTTTGTTAACTTTGTTTATGATCTGCTCCCTCTACACGCATGCCCATTGCGCAGGAGGCCAGGAGCGGGGTGAAAGGGGGAGGGGGACACTACACTGAATGCTGCACACAGGCTGTTTTTGTGATCGGCAATGGAAGGCATTTATCGGAAACGCCGATCACATACTTTTTCACGTAAATCGGCCGATTTTGATCGGTGGCCGATCGATCGGAACATCCCTAATATATATATATATATATATAATATATATATATATATATATATATATATATATATATATATACATACACACAGGTTGTCCTCGACTTACGACGGCCTCGAGTTACGACGTTTCGCGGTTACGACGCACCTCCCATAAAAAAAATTTTAAAATTTTTTTTTTTGAAAATGTTATTTTGAAAAGCCAAGTTATGCAGTTTCCGGCAGTTTCCGGTTAGCTGCGAAGGCTACAGCTGCTCTGTACTCTCTAAAAAAGCTAAGTCTGGTCCTCTGGACATTCAAAAAACAAAACAAAACAGTTCATAGTACAACTTACTGTTACTGTGTGTACTGTGAACACGGTTTTATGCCGTAAACGAATACGTACGGATGATGGACCAAGCTGTACGGCGGTTTTACGACGTAAACGCAATGGAGAATTTGGAGGAGGGACGGAGGAACAGCTTCACCAGCATAACAGTAGGTTATTGACTATAGGTTGACTGTAGGTTATTGATCGGATTTGATACCTGGACTATTGAGAATGAACTTTCTGTTATTGACTATTTTTCCTTCATTATGGCTCCCAAATGTATGTGTTTTGATAATTATGTAGGTTACTGTGTTAGGATAGGCTAAGTGCTTGGTAAAATACAGTACTGTACGTATAAGGTGAAGTATTATTTACGTATGTTCCGACTTACGTCGAAATTCGGGTTACAACGTAGCATAGGAACGGATCTCCATCGTAAGTCGAGGACTACCTGTGTATATATATATATATATATATATATATATATATATATATATATATATATATATATATATATATATATATATATATATATATATATATATATATATATATATATATATATATATATATATATATATATATATATATATATATATATATATATATATATATATATATATATATATATATATATATATATATATATATATATATATATATATATATATATATATATATATATATATATATATATATATATATATATATATATATATATATATATATATAATATATATATATATATATATATATATATATATATATATATATATATATATATATATATATATATATATATATATATATATATATATATATATATATATATATATATATATATATATATATATATATATATATATATATATATATATATATATATATATATATATATATATATATATATATATATATATATGTAAATATGTATGTGTGTAAATAATTAACAGGTGATCTGGTAATGAGGGGTCCCTTGGGCATTGTGCATCCTTGATGTTGTACTTCTTAATGCACTTGATGCCTTTCCACATGTGCCGAGGGTCATTGGTTATGAAGTGACCCTGAATTTTCTGGATGCATGTGGCTTTGGCCCAATGCCTGCAGTCAGTCTTTTCCTCACTTCTCGGAGTGCTGATGCCTCACCTGTCCTGAACGCAGCGTCCCTAGCTTTCAACAGAGTTCTCACCTTATGCTGCGTTCCAGTTGTCCTCGGAGGTCGTAATTACGAGCTTCCGAGCAGTAAAAATCAACTGGAACGCCTCCTCAGGTCGTAATTACAACTCGTGGACTCGGTCTCGCCACACCATACCCGAGTTCGCCGAGATCATCGTTTCAAAATGGCTGCTCCTCGCATCAACAGTGAGTGAAAGAGTTACTTTTTACCCTTTTTCGCAGTTCTTTGTGGTTTACTCAACTGTAACTTCACATTAACGCATTCAGGCACTGTAGTTCTTTACAGTAACGATAATGATATGTTTAAACAGCCGCTGTGCCTCGACAACGGCTCGCTAAACGGGTGTGAGGCGGCATTGTTGTTGTTTAGCACAGGACTCGTTTTAGCTGTTCAGTGTTCATTGTTCATCATTAACTCAGTAACATTTCGTACTTTACAGTGATTATTATACAATAAGTCGCCTAATAATTAGAGGGTGTTTCTAAGCGGTTTGTGTTTTCTAAAGAACGTGATTGTTGTCGTGTTGATGATGTAGCTGCGTCGGAGACCTGCAACATGTTGATTTTTGTTCACCTTTACATGTGTTTTTAGCTAGTAAACTAATGTTTTGCACCATAAACTGTTTTTAAAAAGTCTATCAAGATTTATCTTGGCTTGTCAGGGTGGGAATCCAGTTTAACAAAATCAATTATTTTGTTTAAAAAAAATGCAAAACTTGAAACCCAAACCATCCTGTCCATCCACATCTGTGTGTGTCTGTGTTGGGGGTGTGTGTGTGTGAGAGAGTGAAAATCGAGCTTATTTATACTTATTATTGTGGGTTAGTTTTGTGAGTTACTGTCATCTGTGATTTGTTGTTAACCATGTGTATATTTCTTTGCAGTTTGTCGACATGGAGATGAACATGTTCCTGGACCCGAACAGACAAACCCGTTTCCCTGGTCCCTTGTTCCAGAGGAATGGTGACTCCTTGACATATTTTATTGATGAAAATTGAACTGTACAAGTCCAGTTACTGCAACTAGATAAAATTTGAAACAAGAGATTACTGATTTTTATTTGTTGCACGAATGAATGTTCAGGAACATTTCATTGTTTAATTTGCACAAAACTGTCATTTTCTATTCGGTGCATTTTGCCAGCTGCTACTGGAACAGTGTCTTTGTGTCCAACATTACTAAGTAAGATTTTTGTGAAGTTAGTTATTTTGATTTAGTTTTAGCTGGTAGCTCATTTTACTGAGACCTCAGACCTCAAATTGTACCTGTGCCTTGTTGTCATACGTTATTAAAAACAATTTGAAATAACAAATGCACAAATTCTTGTCTTACTTCACAATAAGTGTGGTTTTTCAGTAGAATAAAGGAAAGCAGGTAATGAAAAGAAACTACTACTAGTAAATTAATTGTTAAAAAGGAACACCTCTGGTATTCAAACACGACAATTTGTCATGATGCATTGCATAGTTTTTCATCAATATTTTTGGAAACCGATGTACTTGCAGAGAAACTAGTGCTCTCATGTTCTCATCGGGCAGAGTTTTAAAATTACTACATAGAAATGCTTTATTTAAGCACTGACTTTTAAGCAGGTGTTATTGTTGTGGGAAACTAAGTTTTGCAGCTGGTTTTTGAAGCTGTAAAATGTGTTTACCTATACCAGCTTATGTTTTTGGCGTGGTTTATCCACACAGATATAAATGACAGCGAGAGAGTGGCATGTCAGATAAACACATTTAATCAAAACAGCACTATAACAACACTAGAACATTTTTTGACAAGTTATGACAAGCTAATACAAGTACAGCATCCACACATCACAGTAAAGAGTAATTTAGTCATTTTCATCCTGCCTTGGACAGCCGTTTGGGTGATCCTGACACACTGGTGAAGCCCCAATGCAGAGGTTATGCAGAAGGCAGGCTGCCATGATGACAATCATCACCACAGCATCAATTCGTTAGGCCAGGGGATGAAGGTGTGTCCCATTGTGCAAAATGGCCTTCAGTACTTCCATGATGATCCTGTGCGCTGAGGACTGCGAGACCAAATTTGTCAGACATCTCCCTGAAGCTGTTCTGGTTGGCCATGTACCACAGGAACATCAGGACCTTCTTTTCTACAGGGACTGGTGCTGCACCTTGACAGTGCTCCTTCCTTATGCCTTTCTCCTGCAGCTGCATCATTACAGATGTGAACTGGGTCTTGTTGACTCAGAAATGACGCACAAACTTGTTGTCATCCATGTTCAGCATCACCTCCCATAGTCTTCATGATTATTCCATGTGTCCGTAGGTTTGTGTGTATCAGCAGCATCCTAAAATACAAAGAAATTAAATTGTTTTGTTACTATGGACCATATGAGTCTGAAATAAAGTTTTGATTGATTGAAGTTTAATAACAATTTTAACAATAAACCGTAAAAACGTCTGCTAATGGTTTGAGGTAGTAAAAAGAAAAGAAAAACAATGTTCAGCACTTTCTGACTTTATTTATCTAATGATAACTTCTGTACTGCTGCTATAATCCTAAAAGAGATCGAATTAAAACTATAAAGTAGATGTAAGAGCCTCAAGACCATAATTAACAAAAATAAGCTTATTTATAAATAAATAAAAACTACTGGTTAAAACAACATACCTGGTTAACATTTCAAGAGCCTCAGAATTGCTTTTCAACTTCGCTGCTGGTCTGGAAACCTTTTTATAATCCAACAAAGCAAGAACAACAACAGCTTTGTAGCGGGCGTCCATCTTGTTTTCGTCATCGTGCCGACAAGCTAACTGGAACGCATTTAGCTCGGAGATGACGTCATTCCGGGTTCATAATTTCAACCTCCGAGGCAACTGGAACGCAGCATTAGCATTCAGCCAGGGGTTCTGATTCGGGTAACAGGTTACTGTCCTGGTGGTGATGACATCATCAGCACACTTGGAGATGAAGCCAAGAACAAAGAAGGTGTATTCCTCCAGTTTCACCTCTCCTTCATATGTAGCCACCTTTCAGACATCCTGGAGCAGACTCCACATCCCTGGGCCACACAGTGACTGTCTTCCTTGTTAGCCTTATCCGTCTAATCAACAGACGATATGCTGGCACCAGCAGGATTGAGATGTGGTCAGAGAGGCCGTGATGGGGGCGAGGAAGATCTCTGGTCAGCTTTGCAACAGACATGGTAACAGGAACCTGGCCTGTGTGAAACAGACCTAATAATCAATAACCCTGGGTTTTATCAATATCAAAAACCATCATAAATATAAGCAATGCATGTACACGTTTTATCATCATTACTATAACAATATAAGTTCTTACTATAAATAGAATCATTCATTCATTCAACCTTTATTTAGGCAGGTTAATCCCATTGAGCCTCGAGGACTCACTTACAAGAGAGATCTGGCTACAAACAAAAAGAATGATGACAACAGCAACAGTACATTTTCCTAAATCAAGCTCATTATTTGAGTACCGGTACTTTTAAATATTCCTAATACTAAAGGTAATATTGTATCTTAGCATACAGTATAGCAATAGCATTTTACCATCTCAATGGCCCTCATTCACGAAAATGTTAGTATTTTTATCCTAAATTTCTCCTACTTTTGTTCGTACGAACGCTTCGTACGAACATGCCACGTCAGATTCAACAAAGTCTTCTATCCTCAAGAAAAGTGTGTAAATGGCTGCGTAAATTTAATGAATCCCACCTGTTCTATCAACCTGCGCGTGCTCGCGGAGAGGTCATTTACATAATTCCCACCCCTCAAAACACCATATAAGGCCACGTTTCCTGCCTTTTGACAGCAGGAAGTGTCCATTCATTCAAACTCAAGAAGTAAAAGGAGGAACTTCACGCGTTCGGAGATCTGCTCTCAGTCGCGCTGTGGCGCACCGCCACCCCGCCACCCCACCCCCCGCAGGTGTCGGATGGTCAAATATTTTTAATGTTAGTGTAAACAACTGTGTTATAGTTTCACTTATTCAGAAGAGCTGTGGCGCACCGCTACCCCACCCCCCCCACAAGTGTCGGATGTGTTTTTGAACAGAAGCATTTTAAAATGTCTCGAAACTACAGTTAACTTCATATTAATATTGTAGTGCATATGTTTTGTCTCCCGTGGGTCGTACAGTATCAGAAATCAAGAATAAATGGTTTGATTTGAAAATGGCTTCAAACAAACATCTCGCCGCAGCACGGACAGGAGGTGGTCAAGGAATAGTCTACGGACAGGAGGTGGTCAAGGAATAGTCTGAGATGAATGGACAATAAATGCCACGCTGCAAGACGCGTGCCAACATGTTTTGCAGCACAAATGAGTCATGCACGCTCCTCCTGGTCAGCGCGCAACCACATTCTGCAGGTTATATTTCGAATCAGATATAATAATCTATTGCTCCGATGGTGTTTGGCAGTCCAGCAATAGCATGAAAATCAGTCTTAATTCGTACTTGTTCTGCGGCGGTGTATGGGAATTTTATGTACCTGGGTGTTAATATGAGGAGCGGCTTTGATGACCAAGGGGAGCGCACGACTCACTGAAGCCTGCGCGACACACCAGACAAATTAAACTTAAAATTATAATTCTAATTCAAACAGAATAACCTATTGTCAAGAATAATTATGGTGCGTGATTTTTTTAAACCCAAAATATTTTCTAAATAACGAAATATGAAGTTATTAGTGAAGGAAATCCATCTGGATAACAGCAGACTGACTGCTCGTAAATTATACGACAGGTC
Source organism: Garcialebias charrua (assembly GCA_038048925.1). Lineage (NCBI taxonomy): Eukaryota > Metazoa > Chordata > Actinopteri > Cyprinodontiformes > Rivulidae > Garcialebias > Garcialebias charrua. Next base: position 17,081 of record JBBPBX010021911.1, read on the forward strand.
CGGACCACTCGTAAATTTTGTTCGTATCTGAAAAAAATCCTAGGATACGAAAACATTGTTGAATGCCACAAATGATCCTAAATCGCTCGTACGCACAGTTTAAGAACAAATCTGTGCGTACGAACGGTTCGTGAATGAGGGCCAATGTACCTTCAATTTTAATGATTCATTGTTAACATTAGGAGCTTGTTAAGAACGAGTGCTGGTTCGTTCTTCCCGGATTGGTTTGATCGGAGGGAAAGACCAGGCTTCCTTCAAGATTAACAAGATTTATTTCCACAAACAGATGTATGCACAGAATATTAACAGATCTGGAGAAGCAGCGTCAATATGATAAGAACTGGTTCTGAAATACCAAATGAAAAGTGTCTTCTTATAACATCTGGGGGCCTCTTCCCGGGAGATACTTTGACCTTCTGCACAGTAAAACCACAATTCACTTTCCTCAGGCAGACAAAGGCGCTTCTGTAAATCAATGTTATCTCTTGGTACCTCCAGATGGTAGAGTTTTCTCAGAGGCCCATACAACATTTCTTAGTTTATCTTCAAATAAGGGTGAACCTTCCTTTCCTGCGGATGTAAAAGGTTCCTGGTTCACAGCTGCCGGTCAGTTATGCCCCTTATCCACAGGGCTGGTTCCTTTAGGGTCCCATTTAGGCTTGTTTGGGCCGGTTCCTGTGGGACTGGTTTATTTCTGTATCCACAGCGCCCATTAGGTCCCCTTTAGTAGGCGGGTAGTTCTCCTGTAGTGGGCGGATCATTAATATCAATGCTCCTAACCAGCTGGTGGTGCTAGTGCTACATTAAGCTCTTTACTAACCACCACTAACACTAACATGTTAGAAGAAGAGCTGAAAAAGAACACACAACAATCCATCGTTAGGCTGATGGTCCTCCTTGATCATGTGAGCAGCTGGTTTCAGGCGGTCATCAGCAAACTGGTTGATCCACTGTGAGAGGGTGCTATTTAAGCATATATATATATATATATAAAAGCATCTGTTTAAAACTTGCTTCTTCCATCTTCGAAACATCTCCAGACTTCGCCCATCCCTAACTTTTTCCGATGCTGAGAAGCTCGTCCATGCTTTTGTCTCCTCCAGGCTCGACTACTGCAACTCCCTGTTTATTGGAATCCCTGGCAAAAACCTTCAGAAACTTCAATATATTCAAAACAGTGCAGCAAGGATCTTGTTGAGAGTTCGTAAATTTGAACATATTACGCCCATTCTCCATAACCTTCATTGGCTTCCTGTCGCCTACAGAATTCAGTACAAAACTGCTCTCATTACACATCAATGCTTACATGGAGCTTCACCAGATTATCTGAAGGATATTCTTATTCCATACTCATCCACCCGGTCGCTGCGGTCACAGAACAGTAATCTCCTTCACATTCCGAGAACCAAATTAAGGACCATGGGAGACCGGGCTTTCAGTGTGGCTGCCCCCCGCCTGTGGAACTCTCTTCCTGACTGTCTGAGAGCCCCACAGTCTGTGGTTGACTTTAAGAGCGGCTTGAAGACCTTTCTTTTCAACCGAGCATACTCTACCTCCTCATGATTCTACTTTTGATCTTAGTTGATACTGTTATTGATTTTACTTGTTTTATTACTTGTTTTATTGACATTTAATTCTGTTGCACTTTGTAGCACTTTGAGATTTTCATTAATGAAAAGTGCGTTATAAATTGAATTCATTATTATTATTATTATTATTTATAAGACTGAGATGAATACAGCATCTCAGACTGAGGAAGTCTTTCGGACGAAAGACGAAACGTTTCTACAATTTTTTTGCCTTTTTTTTTTGTTGAATGTCCAGAGGACTAGACTTAGCTTTTTTACAGTCTTCCCCCCAACACACATTTATGTATTAAGTTGTTTATACATGTCTATCCTTTATACATGTATTTTTATCCCCATCGGCTTCTTCTTTTTTTTGCGCGGGGGAGGGGGGGTTCCCTCTTCAGGGGATGCCACAGTGAATCATCCTCCTCCTCTGCATCCTCTGTCCTCACTCCAACTACTTCCATGTTCTCTCTAACTGCATCCGTATATCTCCTCTTTGTCTTTTCCCTGGCAGCTGCATTTCTAACATCTTTTTATCAATATACCCACTGTCCTTCCTCTGGACATGTCCAAACCATCTCAGTCTGGACTCTCTAACTTTATCTCCCAGTTGTTCAACCTGTGCTGTACCTTTGATTTTGACCACTTTTTGCCCTACTCCCCTCAGGCAGAAGGTTGAGGAGCATTAAGTGTAGAACCACTAAACTAAGTACTGTAACAGATTATACCCTGAAGTGGTTAGATTTATAAATCCCTAACCAGAATTATCACCATGAAAAAAATCACTGTAATGCCACTTTGATTGTTATGTGCTGACTGTAATTGTTATAAACACGGGGAACCCAGATTGTTATGAGACCCAGAACGAGGCAGAGACAGGAGATACAAAAAGTGACAGTGTTTATTGTTCACAATAAAATAAGGCAAACAATCGTCTCTCTGCTACTTCCTGGAAGAAGGGGGAGATGATGGTCAGAGAGGGTCTTAGGTGAAGTCTTGATGAATGATATTTGATATAATGTTCTCTTACAGTTCTTGGAGAGCTGGGATGTTCGAACCTCCAAACTAGAGAGGAGTTGCAGAGAGGAGTCCAGGGAGTTCCAGGAAGGACTGAGGAAGGTAGGCAACTGGAGGACAGACACAAGGAGTCCAAAAAGGCATGAAGAGAGTCAGACCAGGACATTAGGAAATCCAGATGAGAGTCCAGAGCTGAAGCCAAGCAGGACCAGGGCAATCCAAAGCAGACCAAGGGAAGACCAGGACCGAGGAACCAGGGACAACTGGAAACAAGATCAAACAGGTGAACAAGCTCTAGGCTAAATACAATGTTTAGACCAGAGACACATGATACCATGAGAGATGATATGCTCCAGTGATGAGTAGAACTGAACTGCAGCCTTAAATAGCAGGAGAAGCTTATCAGGGTGATGGCCGCCAGGTGATGTCAATCAGCAACCATCTTGGAGAGCAGGCTGTAGGCAGTGGAACCCTTACAGTACCCTCCCCCTCAAGAATCGTCCCCAGGCGGCCTGAAGCGTTTCTCGGGGTGGGCTCTGAAAAAGGCAGTGATTAGGCTGGGGTCGAGGATGAAAGACCTGGTGATCCACAACCTCTCCTCAGGACCGTACCCCTCCCAATTGACCAGATATTGAAACCCCTACCCCTGTGTTGTACGTCAAGGATGGCTCTGACGGTGAACGCAGGGTGGTTGTCGATCAGGCGGGGTGGCGGAGGGAGGTCGGGTTGGGGGTGGGGACAATGGACTGGAGGAAACAGGTTTGATCTGGGACACATGGAAAGTAGGGTGGATTCTCATGGACCTGGGGAGTTGAAGTTTAACAGCGGATGGATCGATGACTTGAATGATGGGGAAAGGGCCAATAAAATGGGGAGCCAACTTATGGGGAGTGTCCTTAAGGGTAATGTCCCTAGTGGACAACCACACTTGTTGCCCAACCCGGTATACGGGCGCCGAGGAGCGGTGATGGTCGGCAAATCACTTGGCTTGGGCCGAAGAGCGGAGGAGAGAAACCTTGGCTTGGCACCACACTCGGCGACAACGACAAAAATGGTGTTGAACAGAAGGAACTGAACAATTGGTCTCAAGGCCTGGAAATAGAAGGGGCATGTAACCTAGGGAGGCTTTAAAAGGGGACATACCTATAGCTAGAGAGCAGTGGGAATTATGGGCATACTCCACCCAGACAGGGGCTGGCTCCAGGCTGACGGATTGGACTCAGCGATGCAACGCAAGGTGGCTTCCATCTCCTGGTTGCACCGCTCAGCCTGGCCATTGGACTGGGGGTGGTAGCCAGAGGTGAGGCTGACAGTAGCACCAAAGGATTTAAAGAAGGGATGCCATACCTGGGATATGAATTGTGGCCCGCTGTTGGAGACAATATCTGATGGAATGCCATGAATATGGAAGTCGTGCTGTATCATCAACTGTGCTGTCTCAAAGGCCGAGGGAAACTTGGAAAGAGGAATAAAATGAGCGGTTTTAGAAAAACTGTCAATCACTGTAAGGATGGTGATGTTACCGTTGGATGGAGGGAGACCGGTTACAAAGTCCAGAGAGATGTGAGACCATGGGCAACTTGGGGTAGGTAATGGAACCAGGAGACCAGCAGGAGATTGAGTGCTAGACTTGTTTCTGGTGCAGGTAGGACAAGCTGAGACAAAAGCCTTAACATCTGAAGACATGGAGAACCACCAGAAGTGGGTCTTTGCCAGGGACAACATGCGGTTTGTGCCAGGGTGACGGGACAACTTATTACAATGTAACCAATTGAGTACCTTGGGTCTGGTGCTCGTAGGGACGAAGAGTGTGACGGGGGTCCACCACCGGGATCAGGTTCAGAAATGAGGGCCTCTCTGATGTCTTTCACAATGGGCCAAAAGAGAGCCCCCACCATGCACGTAGAAGGGACAATAGTTTCATCAGGCTCGGGGATATCAGGAGGGATGAACTGACGGGATAAAGCCTCTGGTTTGATATTCTACCCGGCCTGAAAGTGAGAACATAATTGAAACGGTTAAAGAAAAGTGACCAATGGGCCTGGCGAGGGTTCAAACGTTTGGCATCTCGAAGGTAAGTTAAGTTTTTATGGTCGGTCCAAATCAGGAAAGGTGCGTCTGTGCCTTCCAACCAGTGCCGCCATTCCTCGAGGGCAAGTTTAACAGCCAATAGTTCACGGTTGCCCACATCATAGTTTCGTTCAGGCTGTGTCAAACGTTTTGGGAAAAAAGCGCAGGGGTGAACCTTGTTATCCTCAGGGGATCTTTATGAAAGTACCGTCCCAACCCCAGTATCAGAGGTGTCTACCTCCAAGATGAACTGGCACTTGGGGTCAGAGTGACAAAGGATGGATGCAGTAGAAAACAAACTCTTCGGTCTCTTAAAGGTTGCGTCAACTTCGGGATTCCAACAAAAGTGTCTGACAGTGGAGGTAAGCTGAGTCAGGGGGACAGCAACACGACTGTTATCCCTAATAAAGCGTCTATAAAAATTGGCAAAGCTCAGGAAACGCTGTAACTGTTTCCTGGACTCCGGAGTAGGCCAATCAACAACCGCCTTGATCTTATCAGGATCAGTCCTGTAACGCCCACCCTCAAAAATAAAACCCAAGAAGGAAACAGTGGCTACATTTCTCAGCTTTCACGAATAATTGGCTCTCGAGGAGTCTCTGGAGGACCAAGTGTACATGATTAGCATGCTGCTGAGGGTCAGAGGGGTAAATGAAGATGTCATCAAGGTAAACAAAAACAAAATCACCAATAAAGTCATGCAAAACATTAACGAGCGCTTGAAAAACAGTCAAACCAAACGGCATCACGAAATATTCACAATGGCCAAGAGGAGTACGAAAAGCGGTCTTCCATTTGTCGCCCTCTTTGATGCGAACGAGGTGGTAGGTGTTTCTTAAATCTAACTTAGTAAAAGCTGAAGCCGATTGCAACTGTTCATGGAGGGAGTCAATCAAAGGCAAGGGGTATTTATTCTTAACAGTGATGTTGTTGAAACCCCTATAATCAATACAAGGTCGAAATGTTTGTCTTTCTTGGACACAAAGAAAAAACCCGCCCCAACAGGGGAGGTAGAAGGATGAATTATGCCCGAGTCAAGAGATTCATTGATATACTTCGTCATCGATTCCCTTTCGGGACCAGAAAGGTTGTAAAGGCAACTTGACGGCAAGGGGTCGCTAGGTAACAGATCAATGGAACAATGATATGGACAATGAGGTAGAAGAGACAAGGCTTTCTGTTTACTGAAAGCTGCCGCTAGGTCGTGGTATTCTACCGGAACCGAAGTAAAATCAACCTCCTCCTCAGGAGGCATGTCTAGGGAGGAATTAGAGATGGCGGAACGGAGACAGTGTTTAAGACAATTATCACTCCATTTCTCTACATGACCCAGTTCCCAATTTATAACTGGGTTGTGTCTGCGAAGCCAAGGGAAACCCAAAAAAATCTGAGGAGTGGATGAATCGAATACAAAGAAATCGTTCATTTCGTGATGGTTCACGGAAATAATCAAATGCAAATTAGTAGTCTTGAGACGAATACTCGTTAAAGTCTCTCCGGTTAAGTCGAAGACAGTAACGGGGGGAATTTTGCGAGTGGGTAAGGAATATTTCATAACCAGATTAACGCTGATTAAGTTCTGTTCAGAACCAGAGTCGATCAAAGTGGAAAGAGAAAAACGCTGTTTATTAATCTGAATGACAATGGGAAGCATGAGTCTAAATGGGGAGGAAAGAGCTGACGTACCCACCAGTAACTCCCGCTTTGCTGGTGGGTGTTGTCGTTTCCCCGAAATGGACAGTGAGGGAGGAAGTGACCGGAATTACCACAATAAATACAAAGATTTGCGTTAATACGTCGCTGTCTCTCCTCAGGAGACAGTCGTGTGCGCCCCACCTGCATAGGCTCAGGTTCGGGCAAATTGTTCTTAGGAGAGAGAAAAGGTGAGGTAGCGACTGGGAGCGAGGATTGCTGGAACTTGTAGTTTGACTGACAGTGCATAGAAGCGTAAGACTCGATGGGAGGGGTCATGAACCTGGAAGTAGGTTGACTAAAAAAGTTGGAGTTCTTTTTTTCATTCATTCATTCATTCAACCTTTATTTATACAGGCTAGCCTCATTGAGTCACGGGGACTCATTTACAAGAGGGACCTGTCTCACTCACACCAAACAACCATCCATTCTCACACTCACACCTAGGGTCAATTTAGAGTCACCAATCAGCCTAACAAGCATGTTTTTTGGTCTGTGGGAGGAAACCGGAGTACCCGGAGGAAACCCACGCATGCACGGGGAGAACATGCAAACTCCACCCAGAAAGGCCCCGGACCGGGATTTGAACCGGCAACCTTCTCGCTGAGAGGCAGCAGCTCTACCAGTTGTGCCCTTTTGAAAACTCTTTGGGTACTTGGGCTCACCTGAAGGGGTCATGAACCCGGAAGTGGAGGATTGCTGGGAGATAGAGTTTGTCTCTCCTCTCCTCTCCCGGAAGCGATCATCGATTGCAATGGCGAGTTCGACGAGTTGGTCAAGACTCTCAGGTTCATCTCGGGTGGCAATTTGATCTTTAATGGGATCAAAAAGGGAATTAAAAAATGTATCTTGCAGTGCTAGTTTACCCCATCCGGTCTGAGCAACGAGGATCCGGAACTCCAAGGCGTAATCGGAAACAGCTTGACAACCCTGACCAAGATTCAAAAGACGTTTTACAGCATTTGGCGCCTGCAGGAGACGATCAAAGATTATGCGGAATTCTCTTAACAATTGTTCATAGGAAGCAGGAGGGTTTTCATGACTCTGAAGGAAAGAATTGGCCCAACGAAGGGTGTTACCTTTGAGCTGGCTGACAAAGTAGATGATCTTAGCCGAATCTGAAGAGTACATTGATGGAACCCCTTCGAAAGCTAATCTGCATTGCAGCAGAAAACCTCCACAATGATCAAGGTCTCCTGCAAAGAGCTCGGAAGGTTTTACCATTATTTGTGGAGCAGGAAGTGTTGGGGCAGAGTTCTCCAAGGGGACCACAGGTGCAGACGGACCGGTAGGAGCTGGTGGGGGAGAAGGTTGAAGTTGGCGTTTAATGGAAAAGACCATACCTCCAATTTCTTGTAAGTTGGACTGGACGGTTCGTTGTTTAGTTAAAACTTGACGTAGCATCTTGTCTAGTTTGTTGATCTTTTCCACCTGGGAACCGGGGGGTGCTCTCATTTTGGGTCTTTTGTGGCTGGAGCATTTCTGTTATAAACACGGGGAACCCAGATTGTTATGAGACCCAGAACGAGGCAGAGACAGGAGATACAAAAAGTGACAGTGTTTATTGTTCACAGTGAAATAAGGCAAACAGTCGTCTCTCTGCAACTTCCTGGAAGAAGGGGGAGATGATGGTCAGAGAGGGTCTCAGGTGAAGTCTTGATGAATGATATTTGATATATTGTTCTCTTACAGTTCTTGGAGAGCTGGGATGTTCGAACCTCCAAACCAGAGAGGAGTTGCAGAGAGGAGTCCAGGGAGTTCCAGGAAGGACCGAGGAAGGTAGGCAACTGGAGGACAGACACAAGGAGTCCAAAAGGGCATGAAGAGAGTCAGACCAGGACATTAAGAAATCCAGACGAGAGTCCAAAGCTGAAGCCAAGCAGGACCAGGGCAATCCAAAGCAGACCAAGGGAGGACCAGGACAGAGGAACCAGGGACAACTGGAAACAAGATCAAACAGGTGAACAAGCTCTAGGCTAAATACAATGTTCAGACCAGAGACACACTATACCAGGAGAGATGGTATGCTCCAGCAACGAGTGGCACTGAACTGCAGCCTTAAATAGCAGGAGAAGCTCATCAGGGTGATGACCGCCAGGTGATGTCAATCAGCGGCCATCTTAGAGAGCAGGCTGCAGGCAGTGGAACCCTTACAGTAATGCCACTTTGATTGTTATATGCTGTTGATTATCAATGCTGCTGATACATGTGTTAATGAAAGGGAGGCCAGAGGAGCAGAGGTCACAAAGATGTAGGACTTCAAGTAGTTGGGGTATACTGTCCATCAAAATGGGGAGTGTGGTAAAGTGGTGAAGAAGAGAGTCCAGGCAGGATGGAGTGGATGGAGAAAAGTTTCAGTAGTTATTTCTGACATAAGGGTGTCAGCAAAGGTAAAAGAAAAAGCTTACAAGACAGTGCGAATGAAACCAAGTATATTGTATGGTCTGGAGACAGGGACGTTGACAAAAAGGTAGGAGAAAGAACTGGAAGTAGCAGAAAGATGTTGAGGTTCTCCTTGGGAGTAACAAGGATGGATAAGATTAGGAAAGAGATCATCAGAGGTACAGCACAAGTTGAACAACTGGGAGATAAAGTTAGAGAGGACACACTGAGATGGTTTGGACTTGTCCAGAGGAGGGACAGTGGGTATATTTGTAGAAAGATGTTAGAAATGCAGCTGCCAGGAAAAAGACACAGAGGAGATATATGGACGCAGTTAGAGAGGACATGGAGGTAGTTGGAGTGAGGACAGAGGATGCAGAGGACAGAGAGAGATGGAGGAGGATGACTCGCTGTGGCAAAGCCTGAAAAGGGAATAGCTGGAAGAATAGGTTTTAACCATGGAAGGCATGGCAGTGCAGTATTTAGGGCTGTCACTTCACAGTACAAAGGTTCAGCTTACAGCCTTTCTATGAGGAAATTGCATTTTCTGCCCTTGCATACATGGGTTTTCTGTAGATGCTCCATTTTCTTCCCACAGACCAAAAACATGCACGTTAACCAGTAACTTTAAATTTATAGATGTGAGTGAAAAGTTGAGTTGATGTTGTTAGAAAATGGATGGATGAACCATGAAGTTCATTTTATGTAGAATTGTTTCACTTTTCATGTCTGCTTCATATCACTCTACAACCACAAGCATCTCAATAGTTCCATAAACTATGATTTTGTACCATAAGTTTAATCTTATTACTGTATTGAAAAAATTGTTTTTCTTTTGGCCGCTCTTGGGGTCACCAGAGTGAGTGAACTTTGCAGAAATGATGTGGGATTGTTTTGTGCTAGATACCCTTCCTGACACACCTTGAGCTCAAATCTGCAGCTTTAGGATTATGAGACTGGGGCACTGCACCAAGCTACTGAAACCTTATTATTGTGAATGTAATTATCTTTTTTATGTGCGTAGGACTTGGGCATGGAGTCAACGTCTCTGGATGATGTGTTGTATCGCTACGCCAGCTTCCGAAACCTGGTGGATCCTATCACACATGACCTGATCATCAGTTTGGCACGATATGTCCACTGCCCCAAAACGGTATGACATCACATTTACTCTGACTATCAGATATTTAAAACTGACTATAATCCAAAAGTGAATATTTTTCCTCAACAAACCTGTAAAAAACACACACAAACATGACAAATGAAGCAAAAGAACCAATTTAATGTGAATGATGTCTAAAAAACATTGCAGTAAAAATAGCAGTGCATACAATGAAGGGAATATATAATCTACTGATCTGCTTCCTGGTACATTGCAATGCTTATGTGTTGTACTATAGTATTTTCCTGTACATTTCTTAATTCCTTATTTGACTACGAGTCATTGTGAAACTGAACATTATGTCAAGTGTGATAATGGTCGTTCTGTGACAATCGTTGGAGGTTGGGGCAATCTATGTACGTTTGTAGATATGTTTATTGCCCTCCATATAACTGTTTATTTCCTATCAGTCTGTGGGACTATTACAACCAACACAACTAAACCACAATTTAAACAATCAACACAACATGAAGCAACAAAATTAAGCACATGCATGTCCTTCAAAATAAATAACTTCAGGGTCTACAAGAAATTATGAAATAAAAGTACCAGTAAATGAAATTGACCCATTTCAAAGTAAACCTTGATTAGTTGATGGCCTTTACACACACCCACACACACACACACACACACACACACACGCGTGCACGCACGCAAGCACGCACGCACACACACACACACACACATGTCCTTGGGTGTCCTGAAAGGTGCTTTTAAATAAAATTATTATTATTATTATTATTATTATTATTATTATTATTATTATTATTATTATTATTATTATTATGTACACATCAAAATCCCAGAAAAATAAAATTTTAATTAGCAGATCAATGTTCAAATTTCCTGAGCTTTTCAATGGCTGGAAAATGCAACAGTCATTCTCCAGGTTTTCCCCTAACAGAAAAATACAAATACCTTACCATATAAGAACAGCTGTGGTCTGATCTGAATTTTTTCAGTTACCGTACACAGATTTATAGTAAAGGCATAACTTGTTTAAAGATAGCTAAGTCTGAACAACTGCCCTGACATTGCACATCAAACCTTTTAATTTCTATCTTCTTCATCACTCGTTTTCCTCCCTGCATTATTCATTCAGTATAACTGCTTCCATGCTCAAAGCACATCCTCGACCCTCTCCTCTCAATGACGAGTTGAACATTAATAATGAAAGGTGCTCAAAAACGCACACAAACACAACCACTTACAGCACTTTTATCACTTAATAGTGCCGTACAGAATGAATCAAGCTATCATCTGATAGCAGAAACACAACATTCATTCATTCATTCAACCTTTATTTAGTCAGGTAAATCTTTTGAACCTCATGGGCTCATTTACGAAAGCGACCTGCTAAAACTAAAGAACAATGAACAGCAGTGGTAGAATTTCCTTAAACAATAAACAAACAAACAATAAACAATAGAAAACAAAAGAGAGAAAAAAAAAAAAATATATATATATATATTTTTTTTTAACAAAGTATCAAAAAACTAGCAAAACATTATAAGGTAGATGTATAAAATCAAAGACAGGAACAAATCTGCATTGGTTTTTGCCAGGATTCCAACAGATTCTGAAAACCATTTAGAGAAGTCAAGGTCGAGAGCTTCAGATCTTTTTGTAAGATATTCCATGAAGCAGGAGCGGAGTAGGAGAAGGCCCTTTTTCCAAGTTCAGTCCTCACTGACGGAACACTGCAGGTAATCATGTCCTGAGAGCGCACACTGTAGCTGCACTCACGCAAAGACATGTAGGAGGAGATGTATGAGGGCAGCAGACCAAGAAGTGATTTAAAGATGAAAATGTACCAGTGGAAGAGTCTGCGTGAGGTTAATGATGTCCAGTTAACCAGTGAATACAGGGTGCAGTGGTGGGTACGATAATCACAACCAGTTATGAATCTTAGTGCACCATGATAGACAACATCCAACATCCGCAGGGTGCTTGTAGGAGCATTCATGTAGAGAATGTCACCGTAATCAATGGAGGGAAGGAAAGTCACAGATACAAGGCGTTTCCTAACATTCAGTGATAGACATGATCTGTTTCTGAAAAAGAAACCCAGTTTAACTTTCAGTTTCTTCACTAGGTTTTCCACGTGGAGTTTAAAAGAGAGATGTGAATCGATCAGGATACCCAGATATTTATAGGAATCAACAAACTCAATAGGGACACCATTTGAAGATAAAATCAGAGGAGGATCTGCTGGAACCGCCTTCCTATTTGAAAAAAACATCCCTTTTGTTTTATCAGCATTTAGGACAAGTTTGAGACGGAACAAATCTGACTGGATGATGTCAAAAGCGGATTGCAGTAACTGGAAAGCCTTAGCTACTGTTTTAGCTCGGCAATAAACAACTGTATCATCAGCATAGAAATGTAAGGATGCATCAGGGATGCAGTGACCTACATTAGCTATGTAGATTGTAAAGAGAGTGGGTCCTAAAACTGAGCCTTGTGGTACACCATTTTTAACTGTTAAATAGCTGGAAAAAGTACCGTTATGTTGAACACATTGCCTCCGATTGGAAAGATAGTTAGAAAACCAACCGATGGTGTGATCAGAGAAACCGATTTCTGAGAGCTTATGACACAGGATGTTATGATCCACAGTGTCAAAAGCTTTAGACAGGTCTAAGAAAAGTGCAGCACAATAGTCCTTAGCATCCAATGCTTCAACAACATGGGACTGAGAGAAACGCAATTTCGGTCCTGTGTATGTCCTGTACAGTACATATTGCAGATCTGACAATAAAGTTGACTTTGACTTTTGACTTTTGACTTTGAACATCATTCAGAACCTTCAGAGAAGCAGTTGTTGTGCTGTGTTTTTTCCTGAAACCAGATTGATGAAGAGGTAAGATGTTAAATGAGTCCAGATAGTTTTTGATCTGAGAGTTTATCAGTTTTTCTAGAACCTTGGCTAAGATGCAGAGTTTAGAGATCGGTCGATAATTGTTCAATGAGGTGGGGTCACCTCCCTTCAGCAAAGGAAGAACAAAGGCTGTTTTCCAAGCATCCGGAATGGTGTTTTGGCTTATGGACAGATTAAAGATGTGGGTCACAGGGACTGTGATGATATGAGCAGCCAGCCTTAAGAAGTAAGGTGGAAGTTCATCTGGACCTGCAGATTTTTTAGGATCAAGATCATTTAACAGTTTATTTACCTCACTGACTGAGAACGGAGAAAAAGAGAAGGTGTGATTAACAGATGGTTGACTTGTAGGAGGGATTTGATTTGTAGAAGTTTGATTATTAGATAAAGTGGCTGATTTTCCGTTTGTAACTGTGTCAAATAATGAACTAGAAGCAACAAAATGTTTATTGAAACAGTTCAGGATCTCGTGCTTATTTGACACAGGAACAGAGTCAACAAGAAATTGTGATGGGAGGTCAGATGATTGGGGGGTGCCTGAGAGAGATTTGATGGTTTTCCAGAATTTTTTAGGATCGTTTAGATTTTTGGAGGTCTGAGATAAGAAGTAGTTACGTTTTGCGGCTTTGATGGCAGTTGTACATTTATTCCTTAGCTGCCGAAATTTCAACCAATCAGTGTCTGAGTGTGATTTTCTTGCTGCGGCCCAAAGATGATCTCTCCAGTGCAGGAGATCAGCTAGTTCAGGAGTAAACCAGGGGCTGTCACGGCTCTTTATCCTGAACTGCCGGAAAGGTGCGTGTTTGTTTACAAAGAGAATGAAACTATCGTGAAAATAGTTCCAAGCGGTGTTCACGTCATTGATTTGTAGGATACGTTGCCAATCAAAGAGGGATAGATCCCAAAGGAATGACTGTTCACTGAAACGTTTCAAATCCCTTTTTTGAATTATTCTGGGCTTAGCAGGTGGAAGTTTAGTAGATCTAAGAGCTGCTATTACGGAATGATCACTCAAAACGTTGGCAAATACACCTATACCAGGAAATTTGTGAGGTGCATTTGTGAAAAACAGATCTAAGATAGAAGATTTTTCGGGACATTTTATGTTTGGTCTGGTAGGAGAATCGATAAGTTGTGTTAGATTGAGAGATAGGCAACATTCCTTGAATTTATCACAGAGGGGGGTCGACTTATTCCAATCAATGTTGAAATCTCCAGCTAAAACAATCTCATTGGCCCTCATGCACGAAAATGTTCGTATTTTTATCCTAAATCTCTCCTACTTTTGTTCGTACGAAGCGTTCGTACGAATATGCCACGTCAGATCCAACAAAGTCTTCTATCCACAGGAAAAGTGTGTAAACGGGCTGCTTAAAGTTGATGGATCCCACCTGTTCTACTCACCTGCGCGTGCTCGCGGGAAGGTAATTTACATAATTTCCACCCCTCAAAACACCATATAAGGCCACGCTTCCTGCCTTCTGACAGCAGGAAGTGTCCATTCATTCAAACTCAAGAAGTAAAAGGAGGAACTTCACGCGTTCGGAGATCTGCTCTCAGTGGCGCTGTGGCTACCCCCCCACCCCCCGCAAGTGTCGGATGGTCAAATATCTTTAATTTTAGTGTACTGTGTTACATTATAGTTTCACTTATTCAGAAGAGCGCACCGCTACCCCCCCACCCCCCGCAAGTGTCGGATGTGTTTTTGAACAGAAGCATTTTAAAATGTCTCGAAACTACAGTTAACTTCATATTAATATTGTAGTGCATATACTGTGTGTCCCGTGGGTCGTACAGTATCAGAAATCAAGAATAAATGGTTTGATCTGAAAATGGCTTCAAACAAACGTCTCGCCGCAGCACGGACAGGAGGTGGTCAAGGAATAGTCTGAGATGGATGGACAATACTGTAAATGCCACGCTGCGCAGACGCGTGCCAACATGTTTTGCAGCACAAATGTGTCATGCGCGCTCCTCCTGGTCATCGCGCAACCACATTCTGCAGGTTATATTTCGAATCAGATATAATAATCTATTGCTCCGATGTTTGGCACAAGATCAGTCTTAATTCGTACTTGTTCTGCGGCGGTGTATGGGGATTTTATGTACCTGGGTGTTAATATGAGGAGCGGTTTTGAGGGGAGCGCACGACTCACTGAAGCCTGCGCGACACACCAAACAAATTAAACTTAAAATTATAATTCTAATTCAAACAGAATAACCTATTGTCAAGAATAATTATGGTGCGTGATTTTTTTAAACCCAAAATATTTTCTAAATAACGAAATATGAAGTTATTCGTGGAGAAGATCCGTCTGGATGACAGCAGACTGACGCTCCTAAATTATACGACAGGTCCGGACCACTCGTAAATTTTGTTCGTATCTGAAGAAAATCGTAGGATACGAAAACATTGTTGGATGCCAGAAAGTTCATTCTCAATAGTCCAGGTATCAAATCCGGATTGTTGGATGCCGCAAATGATCCTAAAACACTCGTACGCACAGTTTAAGAACAAATCTGTGCGTACGAACGGTTCGTGCATGAGGGCCATTGTGTTTTAAATTTCCTATGAATTCAGTCAAGGAGGACAGAGCTTCAGGTGTTGCGGAGGGGGGACGATAACAACCAACAACAGTTAAGGGCTGACCTCCTTTCAAAGTGATGTTCACAGCTAAAGCCTCAAACTGGTTTGCGATTGTTTTTTTAGATGCAATCCTGGCAGCCAAAGAATCTCTGATGTAAATAGCGACTCCACCTCCCCTTGTATTACGATCACAACGATAGATCTTAAATTCATTGATTGCCAAGTCATTTTTCAAAACAGAATTGTTGAGCCAAGTTTCAGAGATAACGATCACATCTGCCCCAGAAGAAGTGATTAGGATTTTCAATTCATCAAGTTTTTTTAGAAGGCTACGAGCGTTTACATGCAGAAAACGGAGACCTGAAATATTTTTAAACTCATTAGGTGTACAGTAGTTAGTGATTGGCCCTGGGTTTGGCTGAATCCCTGAGATCAATAACAACATTAATATCAGACATTTACTTGACTTCTTTGTCAGTGATGTGTAATTACAGGAGTTAACAGTGTGACATTTTGCCCCCATAATTGAACCATGTGAAACATTAATGAAGATACGATCATTCAGAGCCCAAAAACAATGAAAGTCGCAGTGATGGGCAGATCCAGATGAGTTGATAAGATTTAGTGATTCCAGGTAGTCTGAGAACTGAAAATAATGACAGTAATATGAATGATGCAGAAAAGTCTCTGACCATAAAGCGTCACAATTTAAGTGTGCAAACAGTTCCTTTGAGGAGGCCCAACTACAGTTTGTGTGATAGAGTGTGATGCCCCCCTGTGAATATGAATGGATGTGGTCCTGGTTAACACAAGCTGGATCCAGAATCAACGGGTAGAAACAAGCAGTTTGCAGCAAACAGCAGAGTGTGATGCCAGAAATGCCTCTTAAAATTAAAGGCATGATTGTAGCCTGTATCAGGACAGCAAAGGGACAACAGCGTGAACAGCACCAAACAACAGCAACAGCAGCTCCTGATCCTCAGTGGCGCACGATTCTCTCTGCCCGTCTGATCCACAAGTAGCTCCTCAACAGTGTGGAACAGGCACCAAACAGCGACGATCCTGATCCTCCGCGCTTCACTCTCTGCTCGTTTGATCCACAAACAGCCCACAACAACGAAATGAGGCTCTTTAAAGTTATCTGCAGCAGGTAAGAGGTTTATTGTTGAGCTCACAACAACAAATGAGGTTCTTTAAAAAAAAGAAAAAAAAGCCATCTCCAGAAAAAAACAGCAAGTCCAGAGGGGCTGAAGCCTAACAGAACCTCTCAGCTCCAGAATTATTTCAGCAGCAGTTCAAACATCCGCACATCCCTCAGATGAACGCGCGTGAGAGCACAGAGCAGAGAGAGCGCAGCTCCAGTCGGGTCCAGTCAGCTGCAAGCACACGCGCGCAGATGGGCTCACAGCCAGTTCGGTTCGGTTCTGGTCCAGTCAAAAACACCTCCCCCACGCTCACGCACCAGGTACGCTTTCTTCCCCCCACGCCACGAGGTCAACAAAGGACAGCAGAAAAAATCAGCAAAAGTAAAAAACTTCCCTGCTAATGTTGTTGAAAACCAGGAGAAACCACAGGAGAACCGCAGATCCAGGTGGGACGTTCAAACGGAGTCCAGTGAGTGGCAGAAGAAACACCGGGTCTTCGTGGGCGGCTCTCCGGCTTTAGGGCTCACCTGGCCGGGCAAGAATGACCGATGGGGTGAGCTCCCGAACCTGGTCCGACAGAATTTTTTTGAACGGTCCCGTCTGGCTCTCTGAGTTACTGAACACCGAATTCAGATGGAAGATGGACCAGCTTTGGTCCAATTTGAAAAAAAAAACGGGTCAGTTAGATGATAAAAGACTCAGAGAGACCAGAGGTGCTGCCGCTCCTGACCTCGCTGGAACCGGAAGACAAATCACAATGCTCATATACCGGTACATGTGTGTGTGTGTGTGTGTTTTTTTTATATATATATTATATATACATATATATACTGTATATATACTGTGAATTCACAAATAGTTTTTCTAATATTTTTGAGAACTGTGGCAATAATGATATTGGTCTATAATTACTAAATACACTCTTGTCACCTTCTTTGAATATGGGTACAATCTTAGCAATCTTCATATTGTCAGGGAATGTTCCAGTTGAAAAGGACAGATTACATATATATGTAAATGGCTCAATAATATGACCCATTATTTCCTTCACCAGTTTCATGTCCATGTCGACCCAGTCTTTTGATCGTTTATCAGAATTTTTTTTGACAACGTTTATTATTTCCTCCTTATTAGTTTCCTGTAGATAAATACTGTTTTTACAGCTAGTACTAGTAAGGTCTACATTGTTGCTTACTGTTGGTATTTTAGCTGCAAGATTTGGACCCACATCCACAAAAGATTGATTGAATCCATTTGCAATGTCATGATCATTAAAAATATCCTCGTCGTTCTTAACAAAATGTGATGATATACCAAACTATGATTGTTGAGATTTCAAGACACTATTCATCACACGCCATGTTGCTTTAATGTCACCATGACTTTTGTTTAGTAATTCACTGTAGTATTCCTTCTTTTGTTTTCTTATGATACTTACTAATTTATTTTTGTATGTCTTGTATTTAGATTCAGATTCTAGTGTTCTACATTTTAAGAAACATGAATACAAGAAGTTCTTCTTTTTACAAGCATTTTTTTTTTGTCATTTATAGATGGCCTCCCTTCTCACCTTATAGCCATCCTCTCACTCCAATATGTATTTTTTTTAATATAGAGAAAGAAAAGAGAAAGCAAGACAACAAAACAACAATTATCCACAAAAGCATTTCTCAGTCCATTTGTCATCCAAGGTTGATCAACGTTATTTTTTCTAGCAAAATTGTTATACACAC
Source organism: Garcialebias charrua (assembly GCA_038048925.1). Classification (NCBI taxonomy): domain Eukaryota; kingdom Metazoa; phylum Chordata; class Actinopteri; order Cyprinodontiformes; family Rivulidae; genus Garcialebias; species Garcialebias charrua. The sequence goes on from JBBPBX010021911.1 coordinate 35,321, forward strand.
AATTTTTTTCATATAGCGTTTCTATGATATTGATAAATTCATCATAAGATGTATTCACATCGTTTACGTACACATTATCTCAATTTTGTTTGTCTAGGTCGTCTTTTAATTTGTCCATTGCTTTTTTGGATGTGTTTATCATTTTTTCTCTTTTGTAACTACCTTTTTAATAACTTGGTCATTTTTATATATAGTGAAAATTGGTAGGTGATCACTCAGATCAGTGACAAGAATACCACCCATCACATCCCCATTTGTTATGTTTGTGAAAATGTTATCAATTATTGTGGCACTGTGATTTGTAATTCTTGTTGGCTTAGAGATCACTGGATAGAGGTTTAAACTATTCATCGAATTTATGAACATACTGATGTTGTTTACATCAGTTGTATTTCCCAAGTCAATATTAAAATCCCCACATAAGAAGACTTTTTTGTTAATGTTTTTCTCCAATAACTATGATTTTGTCAGAGAATGTTTCTATCCTTGTACCAGGTGATCTGTATGCACAACTTACAATTATGTTTTTATCATTGTTGGCGATTATTTCTATTGTTACCATTCCATTATATTTTCTACAGCTATTGACATTTCCTTAATTTACATCGGATTCCCCTCTTAACAAAAAGAGCGACTCCTCCACCCCTTCCACTTATTCTGTTCATATAATATGGTTCATACCCGTCAAAGTGTATACATGGAGTAGCATCCTTAAGCCATGTCTCAGATAGTGCTATTATGTCAAATGTTCTATGTAATTGTTTTAAAAAATGTATTATTTCAGATATATTTGCATTTATACTTCTGCTGTTAAAGTGAATGATGGAAAGACCTCCATTTGCTACATTGATGACATTAAACTGTTCCTCACTATAGTATTTACAGTCTTTTATGACAGGAGTATAATCTGTTTCTAAAACATCATCAATATTATATATCTTTGACTCCAAGTTTTCATGACATATCATAATGGGGTGTACTATGTACAGTGTAATGGGGTGTACTATGTATAGTGGGATGTTATATAGAACATCCCACTATACATTTACTACGCTTTATTTTCTTTTAGGACTGTTTGAATCTTTCCAAATCCTTCAGCTCTTTTATTATTTTGGGTTGAGACACTTCACTTATTTTTATCCAAATGTTACCATTTCTTGTCCATGTAGATGTTATTTTGTTTTGTTTTTTCAACAGCCTTGCCTCGTGCGCAATATTTCCGTTTTCTTCGTTAGATGTTCGTTTATGTAGACCTTAGTTCCTTTCAATTTATTTGCCTGCCTTATTACATTATTTCTAGCTTTCAAAGTGGTGAACTTCATGTTTACCGATGTTGTAGATTTTTCTGCTTTGTTTGGTAAGGAGTGGCAGATGGAGATGTCACCATGGTCCACCTCGATGTCCTTGCCTTTTAAGTACGACACAATTTGCTCCTCCAGAGTCGGCGCTCCAAGCCGGAACAAAGAGAGATAAGAATCTGGAGTCAAGGCAGCTCCTCCATGCTGAGAGACTGTTTTGAGAAGACAAACTGGTCTGTTTTCAGAGAAGCAGCTACTGATGGAAGCTCAGTAGATATGGAACTCTATGCTTCCTCAGTCCTGGGCTACATCAGTACATGCTCTGAAAATGTATCCATAAAAAAATATGTTAAATCCTACCCGAACCGGAAACCCTGGTTAAATAAAGAAGTTCACGCCTTGCTAGCAGCCAGGGACACTGCATTCAAGTCAGGAGATAAAGAGGAGCTGAGAAAGAGCAGGAATGAACTGAAGGATGGCATTAAGAAGGCCAAGGCCACGTATGCACAGAGGATCGAGGGACAGTTCACCTCACAAGACCCACGGAGCATGTGGAAGGGTATTAAATGCATAACAGATTACAAAGGCAAGAACAAACAATGCCCCAGGGACCCATCTCTGCCTGATGCCCTCAATAAGTTTTATGCACGTTTTGATGATCCAAACAGACCAGCTAGCACCAGACTCACCTCATCACCAGATGAAGAGCATCTCAGAGTGACCGCAGCAGAAGTGAGAGGCAGTCTCAGAAAGATTAATCCTCATAAAGCAACCGGACCAGACAACATCCCAGGGAAAGTTCTGAAGGAATGTGCGGACCAGCTCTGTGAGGTGCTGGCTGACATCTTCACCACCTCACTTGCACTGGAGTCAGTTCCCACCTGCCTGAAGACCGCGACCATCATCCCAGTCCCAAAGAGCTCCACAGTGACTGGTCTGAATGACTATAGACCGGTGGCCCTCACCCCGATAGTCGCTAAATGTTTTGAGAAACTGGTCATGTCCCACATCAAGGCAACCGTCAACATCAACGAGGACCCTCATCAATACGCATACCGTGAGAACCGATCAACAGAGGACGCCATTTCTTCCGTGGTCCACACTGCTCTCACCCACCTGGATCAGAAGGACTCATACGTGCGTCTGCTCTTTGTGGACTTCACATCTGCCTTCAACACCATGATCCCCCAAACTCTGATAGACAAACTATCTACACTTGGACTAAGCCCCTCTATTTGTAACTGGGTACTAGACTTCTTAACAGACAGACCACAGTCCGTGAAGATCCACAACTTCTCCTCCTCCACCATAACCCTCAGCACTGGCTCTCCTCAAGGATGTGTGCTGAGCCCCCTTCTGTTCACTCTGCTCACATATGATTGTACAGCCACACTTCCAGGCTGTCATATTGTTAAGTTTGCAGATGATACAGCGGTGGTGGGATGCATCACAAACAATGATGAGTCCAGCTACAGACAGGAGGTGGAACACCTGGAGAGCTGGTGCAAAGAGAATAATCTTCACATGAATGTGAAGAAGACAAAGGAGATGATTGTGGACTTCAGAAGGAACAAACACACCCACGCCCCACTGAAAATAGGTGGGTCTGCAGTGGAAGTGGTCTCCAGCTACAAATACTTGGGTGTACACATGAATGATAACCTCAGCTGGAGCAACAACACCACCAGCCTGATCAAGAAAGGTCATCAGAGACTCTACTTCCTCAGACGGCTGAGACGTGCTGGTCTGAGCAGCCCAGTTCTCACCTCGTTCTACAGGTGTGCAGTGGAGAGCGTCCTGTGCTCCAGCATCAACGTGTGGCATGGAGGCTGCACAGTTGAAGAGAGGAAAGCTCTACAGAGAGTGGTGAAGGCTGCACAGAAGTCTGTTGGAGTCAGTCTCCCCACCATCACAGACATTTACACCTCCAGATGCAGGAAAAGAGCCACCTGCATCATGAAAGACCTCACTCACCCAGCACACTCACTCTTTGCCCCACTCCCCTCAGGACGGAGGTTGAGGAGCATCAAATGTAGAACCACTAGACTGAGGAACAGCTTCTACCCTGAGGCTGTTAGACTCATGAATAAATAAAAATAAAATAAAAATAAACACTGCAAAATATCACATTGTGCTGATGCTGATCTGTTTTCTTGTTGCTGTGTTCATCTGTGTTCATCTGTGACCATCTGCTCATACAAACTCATGTTCGTGCTGCTGTTTATTCCCACTATATTAAGCTTAGTGTATTACTAGTTGATGTTTTTCTTAGTTAATTCTAGATGTTATTACTGTTTTTCTCTTGCATTTGTTGTTGGATGTAACTGGGACCCCGTGTACATAATCTCGTTTTCATCACATGTACCACATGCGGTGCAAATGACAATAAAGACTCTCTGACTCTGACTCTGTTGTTCGTCCTCTTGTCCCTCGTTTGTTGCATCAGTACTTTTAGCAGTCCTTGCATTTGACCGATGTCTGACCTCTAGTCCGGTTAACACCAGATTATTTAGTCTGGCATCTTGTTCTAAACCATCAAATTTTTTTCAAGCTCTGCTATTTGATTGTCTTTATTATTTACTAGGATTTTTAATTTTTTTACCTCATCAACGAGTCCAACCAGAAGTTCATATTGGGTAGCTAACCTTGATAATTCAGAGCTCATAAAGTTCAGTGATTTTTTTATGTCCTCCAGGTCATCCATGTTACTTAATAGTAATTCTTGTTTTTTATTAGCTCAACTTTTTGCCATTTTTCTTCAAGTTTCAATCTTTTTTGTTTGTCGAGGTTCAGCTGATATACCAAATATCCAGTAGAATTAATGATAGTCACCAACCTTTGGTTGTCTGTGGTTGTAGCCTCAGCTACCACAAAGTGAGTACAGAACCAATATCTTTGGACCGGAACCCACGATCCCGACAAGCCTCAGGACCCACCACTGCACGTCAGCTCCAGCAGGTTAACAGATCCACGGCTGTCAACCGGAGAAAAGACAGGGCTCTCACCAAGGTCCCACGTCTCCGACAAAGGTTTGCTTCTCAGCAGCCCGCATCATCCACCACAGCCTGCTGGAGAAGCGTGGCGACTCCCACCGGAAACCAGACCCCCAACAGAGCTGAATCAGCAGCGGTCCGCGTCATCCGCACACAGCCTGTTGGAGAAGCGCAGCTTCCTTCACCCGAATTCACTCCTCCGAGGAAATGGCTCCAATATCAGCAGCTTATTCCACCACAGTCCGACGGCGAAGAGGAGCAGGCTTTGCCGGTACTCACGTCGACAACGCCGGTCAACAACGACCCGCGTCGTTCACCCACAGCCGTCTGGAGAGGCTCAACCACCCTCACTTCACCACCACCTCACCTATCTTCATCTCCCTCGGGGTAATCTTTAAATTTGATTGTAAAGTGTTGTTTGAATTGTTTTTTAGTCTCTTACGAGGCGTAGATATACAGTTATTCAAACACTACCGGTATTTATATCATCAATAGCATTTATAAACTTTAAAACACTCATCTTATAGAACATATTTTGAAATAAGCTCCTTTTTAAATCATTTTTTAAGCTGGTTTATATTTGTACTTTTTTAAAATTCATCATTCAATCCATTCCATACATTTACTCCACACACCAGCAAACTTTTCATTCATTCATTCAACCTTTATTTAGTCAGGTAAATCTTATTGAACCTCATGGGCTCATTTACGAAAGTGACCTGCTAAAACTAAAACTCCAGAATAAAAAGTTAACATTACTGATTGTATGTACTTTAAAGTGACAAACACGAACGTAAACATCTTAACAGTTAAGAAATTTAGCATAATACACACGATTTTGCACATTTTGTCACATAACTAAAACAAAAACTCTTCCTGGTTGTTTTAAGGCATTGTTTTTTTTAAATGTCCTTCACCTCTTAAACTATAACCCCCTCTCTGTCACAAAACATTTTCTGTATGTTGGGTGGAAGTTGATGATTTCGGACCTTAAACATGAATTGTACAGTTTTAAATATTACAAGGTCCCAGAATTTCAGTATATTTGATTTTAAAAATAGCTGGTTTGTGTGATCCCAATATCCCACTTTATGTAGTATTCGGATTGTTTTAAATGTGCTATACAAATAAATTTGACTTGATTTGACATGTTGTGCATTCTCAAATTGTTTAGTTTTTGATGCCTGTAATTTTACTTGTCACTTGAGAGCAGTTGATTTTAATTTTACTGATAATGTTTTTGTTCTGCTGTTGGATGGCACTTCATGGAGCCTAGATGTTCGGTTCAAACGCTCAGACTTAATGGCTCAAAGTGATTGTAATGTAACTCAGCAGGTAGAAAATGGAGAGTGATTATGTAGAGCCAGTCACTGCGCTGTGTACACCTCAGTTCTTCTGGCTGTGTGTGTGTGTGTTTGTGTGTTGTCATATCAGAAACGTGACATTGACGGAAGGTGCATTTGTTAATTTTTTGCTCCAGTGCTTCCTGTATCCTTTAATTATTCTTTATCTGTGCGTTGCTACAGTAACACATCAGTGCTTCGTCTCATTTTGTCATGCTGTTGTGTCCAAAGAGACCCCTCCTCTTCTCCCATGTAATCTTTTCAGATTGGCACTCAGTTTGGTTCTCTTTAAAGTGCCTGTCACGTTACATTTTTGTAGTACATGTGAAAGCTTTTTTGGAAAGACAACAATAAGATATTGGGAAGAAAAATAATAATTACGGCCTGAAATGGACATTGAGATATTTGCATGTGCATTAACAGGAAGTGGTGTCAAAGGGGAGCTCCTGCATGTAAACAAGAGCATTGCTACAATGGCTACTATTACCGACAGCAGAGAAGAATCTGATGTTTGCTGGGATTATTTTGAGTCATTGTCAGAGAGACGAAGAGTCAGAGTTCAAATGTTTCAGTAAACAAAGACCAGGGCATTCCCCATTTTAAAGTTTCCCCTTGATGTCACTTCCTGTTTCACTTTGGCTGTGCCAAGTTCAAAAGAAAATATGCCAGTTATGTGACAAAATGTGCAAAATCGTGTGTATTATGCTAAATTTCTTAACTGTTAAGATGTTTACGTTTGTGTTTGTCACTTTAAAGTACATACAATCAGTAATGTTAACTTTTTATTCTGGTGACTAATTAGATGAAGATGCCTTGTAGAAGTATATTCATTCAACCTTTATTTAGTCAGGTAAATCTCATTGAGCCTCGTGGACTCATTTACAAAAGCGACCTGCTATAAACTAATAATAATAATAATAAACTTTATTTGTATAGCACCTTCCACAATGCCTTGCATT
>JBBPBX010021912.1:0-41911 GCA_038048925.1 Garcialebias charrua
AAACAAAACAAAAAAAATTGTAGAAACGTTTTATCTTTCGTCCAAAAGACTTCCTCAGTCTGAGATGCTGTATTCATCTCAATCTTATAAATACTGTAGCACACTCTCACAGTGGATGAACCAGTTTGCTGCTGACAGCTGAAACCAGCTGCTCACATGATCAAGGAGGACCATCAGCCTAATGGTGCATTCAGACCTAACAGCGTTTCAACGGCAGGAGCGTCCAGTTTACATGCAAAGTCAATGGGGGACGCGCTTCCAGCCACGTCTTGGCGTCGGGCGTCACGTCGCGTGCGTGTTGAGCGTGCTGGAAAGCGTTTTCCGTGCACGTGAACCGGCTTCAGCCTCCAAACCACGCATTCAACATGCTGAAGATTTCGCCGTTCAAACTTTCAAACGCCGCTCAACTCTACCTGATTGGTTGGTGTGTCAACCAATCAGGGAGAGTCGGGGGAGAAGAGAGGGGGAGAAGAGAGGGGGAGAGTCCCTATGTGACGCGGAAACGAGGGGGCGCGCGCACTATGTGACGTATTGTTTGTGGGACACAGAAAAGACCCGCGAGGTCGTGTACTATGGAAGAGAAACTCATTGTAGCTGTGTGTTCGCGACAAGTCCTTCACGACCAGTCAAGTCTGCTCCACAGAGACGGAAATAAAAAGCTCCTCGCCTGGCGGAGTGCGCAGGACTCTGTGCGCAGGACTCTGTATACCGGTAAGCTCCTCCCACACACCCCGCAGCAGTTTCGCGTTCTGGCGTTCTGGTCCAAGTAGGTCTGGACACCAAGTGCGTCCACTTGCGTGCGTGACAAGCTTTTTGGAAGTTGAAACGCTGTTCGGTCTGAATGTACCATAACAATGGATAGTTAGCAGCACCCTGATGGTTGTTTGCTATTCACAGAGGGCTGAGTGATACTAGCAATAACAGCATTGTAAGAGGGGGACAGTTGAACCTGGAGGCCTCCACCTCTGTTTAATGATGGACGGTTTCTTTTCACAAAGATGGCCTCCTTTACTCCTCTCTCAAACCATTGTTCCTCTCTATCAAGGATGTGAACATCTTCATCCCTGAAAGAGTGACCGCTGGCCTGGAGATGAGTGTAGACCTGCAGAGTCCTGACCTGATGATGTTGATCTTCTGTGCTGGGCCATCCTTTTGGCCAGTGGCTCATGCTTTTATTTATTTTCATACAAACGTATTGTTTACTTGACACATTTTCAAAATAAACATTTTATAAGTCTTTTTTGTAAAAATATTATTTGTTTAGTGCAGTGTTTTTCAACCTTTTTTGAGCCAAGGCACAGTGTTTTCATTGAAAAAATCCCGAGGCACACCACCAACCAAAATTGTAAACATAGATACACTGTATCCGCCTACATTAAATATATAGTCATTCTTATCAAAGTGTCTTGAATAGGAATGAAATGAACACAAAAATGTATTTTTATCATGTTTTATATTTCTTATTTCAAAGTGCACTTAACATGAAATTGCACTTAACATGCCTTGAAATAAACCTGAACAGTGCCACAACAATGTGTTCTTAAAATTAAAGAGGATGAAATTGCACTTAACATGCCTTCAAATACACCTGAACAGTGCCACACCAATGTGGTCTTAAAATTAAAGAGGATGAAATTGCACTTAACATGCCTTCAAATACACCTGAACAGTGCCACACCAATGTGGTCTTAAAATTAAAGAGGATGAAATTGCACTTAACATGCCTTCAAATACACCTGAACAGTGCCACAACAATGTGGTCTTAAAATTAAAGAGGATGAAATTGCACTTAACATGCCTTCAAATACACCTGAACAGTGCTACCATTCTCTCTACATTTTACTCACTTAGTGTGAAACCTGTGCCTGTTTGGATGAACACAAAGCTGATATTCTGGCACGAATTGAAGAAAACACCAGAGGTGGGGACTCGAGTCACATGACTTGGACTCGAGTCAGACTCGAGTCATTAAAATCACGACTTGAGACTTGACTTGAAAAAATGCTGAAAGACTCTGACTTGACTTAGACTTGGACGCCAACAGAGTGACTTGGTCCCACCTCTGGAAAACACACACACAAAGCTCTTCCTCAACAGCTTTCTGTCTCTCTCTGCTTTTAGTTTTCATGGCAGTTAGGCTGGAGAAGCTCACTTTGCACAGATATGTTGTGGAAAATGGGAGCAATGTCAAAATACTGTAGCTAAAAGTAAATCCAAAAGAGATGTAAGCCTTACTGTACAGTCTCACGTTCACAGTTTCTGCCTTCTTCTGATTTCCACTTGGGCCTTCATCTGGGTCCGAATTTTGTCCAGGGACCAGACCGGATTTAGTATTTTTTCTTTTGAAAAAGTTTTCCATCGCTGTTTGTTTGAGAAGATCCTCGCTGTTGGTTTGTTTTGCTCACTGCTCACGTCACGTTCATGCGCCGCTACTTCTCTTGTTTTAATGTGCGACGCTATGCTCTATACTGCCACCTATCGCACGGTAAGGAAATTACACCAGTTAATAAAAATGTCATAATTTACTAATTTTTCACGGCACACCAGACGATCTCTCGCGGCACACTGGTGTTCCGCGGCACACTGGTTGAAAAAGACTGGTTTAGTGAAGTCAAGAAAGACTACTGTATTTTGTTTTTTGAATATTTATTAGTAATTATTTTATTAAAACATTTAAATTTTTTATGTATTGTGACAGAGGGTTCTTGTCAGCGGCTGCTGAAAGTAACTAATAAAGTAACTTAGTAATATAACTTAATTACTTTCCAAATCAAGTAATCAGTAACTTAACTAAGTTACTTTTCCCAAGGACTAATCAGTAACTTAACTAAGTTACTTTTTCAATATAACTATGCCATCACTGATTGTTATTACTGTGATTATGTTATATCAACAACCTATTAAACAAAACTGAAAGTTATGCACCATAACTCATGTTCCCTGAAGGAAGGGAACGAGGTGCAACATACTTGCTTTGGGAATTGTGCCCCTGTGCGATTACCTTAAGGAATACATTCACGCCTTTACGGCCGGGGCGTCACCCCGCATCAGAGGTACCGCCCTTTAGGTACTTAAGCGACTGACGCCCCTCTAACTTTCTCCAAAATTGCACTTCACCGAGCTTTCAGCATTGAAAAGGGCCAGATATGTTGCACCTCGTTCCCTTCCTTCAGGGAACATGAGTTATGGTGCATAACTTTCAGTTCCCTTTCAGTTGGTCTCTCGGTGCAACATACTTGCTATGGGAACGTAATTCATTCACGCCCTTGAAATGCTCAGTAAAATGCCTGCTAGTGTGAACGTCTGCCTTTGACCAGTAGGCATCTCAAAGCTACTTTCTATTGTGTATTAGAAAGAACAGCCTGAGTGACATCACACGCAGTAACATCCAAACTGTAATACTTTGCAAAAGTGTTTAATGAGCTCCAGTTCGCTGTAGCACAGATGTCAGCAACCGGTACACCCTTGAATAATGACCAGGAAGTGGCCAAGCCCCGAGTGGAATGAGCATGCACTCCAGAGGGTACCTGTTGACCGATGCTACTGTATGCCCTTTTAATGGCCTCAGTCACCCAATGTGAGAGGCGTTGTTTTGATAGGGCCTTCCCGGTAGCAGGTGCTGCATAGCAGATGAATAATTGGTTTGTTCTTCTACATTCGGCTGTTCTTTGCATGTAGGTGCGTAAAGCCCTCACTGGGCAGAGAGCCTGTAGCCTTTCCTGTTCCTGAGTGAGGACAGGAGCAGGTGGAAAAGAGGAGAGATCAAAGTCCAGACTTCTGTGGTTCAAAGTAGGGCTGAACAATTAATTGCATTTGCAATAAAATCGCGATATGATAAAACAAGATTTACTAATCGCGAAGGCTGCAATTTGATTGGTCACATGACCTGGTTAAGTGACTTGTGAGTGAGTGGAGCAAACCAGAGCAGAGAGCGGGAGAAGTCAGCACTGCACTTTAACCAGTTGCGCAATGACGTCAGGCTCAACAGAAGCTGATACATCTGAAAGTTTGGTACCAAAGAGGGTCAGCACATGCGTTGATGGCTATAAAAAAAAAACAAGACGCTGTGCGTGAATTTTTTTTTTTACATCTAAAAGATTTAATAAGAACAGATACGAGTTTATTTTGTGTTCACTGAGTTTGAATTCCCAGAAAATAACGAGTTGGTTAAAGCAGATTCTCTTTATGTTTTTTGCACTTTGTTTTTTATGATGTTACTGGCTGGAAAGCAGTAAGTTTAAGAAAAAATTATATCTAATTTTTTACATTTATTAACTGTCATGTGAAGTTCAGACAGTAGTTAGGAAGTTCACTTAACATGTTTACAATTATGTTTATGAAAAAGAAAAAATAGAAATGCTGAAAAGAAAAGGCATACCGTAGATTTATTTGCTTTATTATAATCTCTGCTTTAAATAAATCTGACATTGTTTATTATAAAACAGAATGATTTATTGCTTCTGTTTGTTGGAAAATACTTGAGAAGATATTTTTAAAAAATCGTGTTTTTAAATCGCAATTGCAATTTATAGAAAAAAAATTGCAATTAGATTATTTTCCAAAATCGTTCAGCCCTAGTTCAAAGTCAGGACCTTGGGAGTGTATGCGGGATTAGGCCTTAGGGTGACCTTTGACCCTCCGGGGCGAATATAGTACATAACGGATGTACAGATAGAGCGTGAAGGTCACCCACGCGTTTCGCCGAGCAAAGAGCCAGGAGAAGAGCAGTTTTATAAGATAGAAAATCTATCTTAATCTCGCTCAGAGGCTCGAATGGCGGGTCGCAAAGAGCCCCCAAGACCAGGCCAAGATCCCAACCAGGGGTCAAGGTCCTGCTGGGTGGCCTGGTTCGAAGCACACCTTTCATATATCTCATTATGATTGGATGTGCTCCAGGGTCCTGTGTCCCCAGCCCTCGTGACAAGCAGAGATAGCTGCAAGGAACACTTTAATCGTTGAATAAGAACGACCCTTTTCCAGTAAATCCTGAAGGAAAGTTAGGAGCTGAGCCAAGTCGCAAGCATAAGAAATTATATTTCTTTCTGAGCACCAGGCTTCGAAAATACGCCACTTCTGTGCGTATAGAGTCTGTGTTGACCCGGCACGGGCATTCTGTATGGTTTTCACAACATTCTCCGTTAGGCCCGAAGCCATCAGCCTATCCTTTTCAGCTAACAGGCTGGAATTAAATCCAGTTCTTGACCTAAGCGGCTGGACTGCAAATTCCTATGTGAGCCTTTGAGGGTCAACCAGCTTGGGTAGAGGGCCTCCACGTTGATGTGTTAACAGAATGCACTGATCGAGTCTCGTCGAAGACAGATGAAGTCTATTAAATTTATTAGATTGAGTTGGAGCAAGGAACGTATTATTTTCCTCCAACGTGGGATTTATTGGATTGAGGGGCTGCGGTTTTTGTAAACGAGCAGACCTCCTAACTCCAATTGGTGTCTCACCCAGTGAGATAATGTTGTATGGGAGCAAGTCTGATGCAGCTTTGTGAGGGAAATCACGTGCTGCATGTTCACCACTCGGGTGTTGCATGTCCTTCATGAATAATAAAGGGGCAGCTGCAATGTGTGAACATAGATATGGTCCTTTGTGACCGGTAGACTTAAGATCATTTGTTGATAAGGAGCCCAGTTTCCTTTCAAAATCAGGAAGAGAAATCTGGTTCGACTCCGATCCGTCTTCACACATAGTAACATGAGCACAGCCACTGTTGTGAGGGTGTGAAATTTGTGATCGCCTTGGGGCATCCGTCGTGACTCCTCCAACCTTAGAATCTGTTGACGTGCTCTCCTGTGGTGCAAACATGTTACGTGTTCGTCTGGCTAGTGTATTGACCGGCCCCTCGTTCACAATAGAGCGGGGGTTGGAACACCTGTCCTCTCTCACCTGTCTTCGCGAGAGGTGGAGGGTCTGTCCACAGATGCCTCTGGGTCTGTCCTCTAGAGACAGGTCCTGAGGCACCCTGCTGGGGTTTATTGAATAGACCAGACCTGCTCATTACGTCGATTGCAATCGACCGGTCGATCGCGGAGGCATTACTGGTCGATTGCAGCGTGACATTAATATTATTATTTTTTTTTTCCCGCAGCGTGACATTAAAAAAATTGTCAGCCAATCAAACATCCCGTTACTTGATTGACATACAGGGCAACCAATCAGATGACAACTGAATCTTGAGTTGTATCCTCCCATCACTTGATTGACATACACGGCAGCCAATCAGATGAGAGCTTTAGGTCATGCTCATGCAGCTTCTGAAAACAACGGCGCGAAGGTGGAACGCGGCGAAACATATCAAGCTAAAACAATCAGATTTCGGACTGTTCATGGAAAATACGACATGGACTTCCCACCCAAAAGCCAGGTGAGAAAGAGAAAGGTGGAGGAACTAAAATCCCTGTTCGGACAGCAGCAACTTCAAAGCGAAACGCCCCCACCATCTTCCGGGTGAGTGACGCTGTGATGTTTCTCTGCACGCTAAAACATACTGGTTGGGAGTTGATGTGGCTTTATTATTAAAATCATACGAGACACTGTTCATACAGCATAACCTCCTTGACTACTCTCCGTTCTCTGCACGTTTCCCTGTCCCGCAGCGCGAGCGTTTGCAAAACACACTTTCGCGCTGCGTTCAGGGACAGTCTGTAAAATACACCGCTGTAAATCTCCGTACCAAAAGAGCCATTTTTATGCCTTCCTTCACTAAATTAAACGTGTCCGGAGCCATAACAACCTGCTACAACTGTGGTTATCAACTGGCGGCCTGTGGACCACTTTAGATTTGCTGGAGTTTTTTTTAGAGATGACATTATAAAGTTAAAAAAAATCTAATGATTTTTTAACATTTATTAATTAAAGTAAAATACCAGATTCTTATAAAGAAGGGGGTGGGGATCAGTTTCTACCATCTTTTTTTAAAATAAATTTTAAAAAATCTATATTGCTGTCACCATCACCCCATTTGGTCCCTACGGGCGACCAAGTGCCCACGGGCACCACGTTGGTGACCCCTGATTTATTACATGTGTTGTGCAATATTGGCTTATTCAGTTATGCAAGGTACATCAACATAGGTACATTGTACATAAAAAGAATCCTTAATACATTTGAAGATAATTATATGTTTTGCATTTTTGTATTGGGTAGATCTTTTTGACTTGTTTTTTTTATAAGTAGCTCGCATGCTGAAAAAGTGTGAGCACCCCTGGAATAGACTAACACTCCATGAGCCGTGAAGGAGGGGGATGTGGCCCCCACCCTTTATGACGACTGACAGGCCAGAGAGGCCCGTACTGTTGAAATTGTTTGTGTTGGTGTTGTTGTTTTTTTTGTTTTTTTTTTGATAGTCAATAAAACAGAGATGTGCTGTTTTATAAGCTTTATCCGTGCTTATGTGCAATGACATACATGATTTAATGTCACTCACATCAGGGAGAGCATGGTTTGTGCATGCAACAGAATTATCAGCCATTTGTACTTTGCTACAAATAAAGTCTGAACAAGGTGCGAACATTCCCGTTACCGCGTGGGCGGGAGGTCGTATAAAATGTAAACGTGGGCCTGGTTCATCAGGCACGTTTTTGCCGGGTGTCCCGGCTCACCGAGGAGGCCCTGTACCTGCTTGCCTGGCGTGGGACAAACCTATTTTGTTCCATGCGTGCTCGGAGCGAGGTTGGCTCGGCGGAGGTCTTTGCCGAGGTTCTTCCTCGTATGCTGGCCGCTTCTGCTGTGGCACACGCGTCATCGAGCGGTGCAGAGACTGTACAGATCTCAGTGGCGTAGCCAGGATTTTATGAGGGGCGGTTCGTTTGAAGAAAAAATGGACCTCTGATTGGTTCATTGGCGGTGGTACACGTTACTTCAAACGTGTAAACAAGCTAATTAGCTAGCTAGTTAAAACAATGCTGTGTGAGGTAAATCTTACCAAATAGGTGGTTTTTGTTAGTGGAGAAAGAGCAACACACTGAGAGGGGATGTGTGTCCAGTCTTCTATTCAGAACTCATCCCAGAGACACGGTACTCCGAGTCCCACCCGAACATACACAGAAAAAAAATACCACCGAAGAAGAACGAATGACGTCATCCTCTTAAAGGCACAGTACCACTCCTTAACATAAATGCAAACTAACCCCACAACAAATAATATAACTTCAATTGCAAAAATAAATAATCTTTTTACTTTGCTTTGTGGTTAGACATTGTTTTTTATGAATGAAATTAATAAATTGAAAAATACAACAATACAATTCACATGTACACAAAAACAATTGACCAGGGGTCTGCAACCTGCAGCTCAGGGTCCCTCTGCAGCAGCTCTTTCAAGCTTTGACCAAAACTGAATTTTATTGGTTCTTATAACTGGAAGGGTTAGTTTTAGCAGTTTTCCTACATTACAAGGAGTTAACATACTTTCACTTTATGCTTTATTTCTTTTAAGTAGGATACTTAATTTTTCTAGTAAAAAAAAAAATCACATAGGCCTGCATTGTTTGTTTTAGTTTTTAGAAACTGGGCAAAACTATATTAATTTTTCCTTCTTTACAAGAATCTTGTCTTTTATTTTATCTTAAAATGTAAAAATATCAGTAAATGTTAAAAAATCATTAGACATTTTTAGTTTTATAAATCATTCCTGCTGGCCAGAAAAATGTCCTCTAACAAACTTAAAGTGGTCCGTGGGCCACCAGTTGAGAATCCCAGTTGCAGCAGGTGTTGTGGCTCCGGACACGTTTAATTTAGTGAATAAAGGAGCAGAAATGGCTCTTTGTATCGAAAAGGTTGCAGACCCCTAGAGTAACATTAAAATTTCTCAAGACAAATGTAGTTTTGCAAAACCTTTATTTACATTGCATAAGACAGTTCTGTCCAACATCTTATGTCTCTGGATAGACAAGTGAGTCCAGCTCCATCCTCCTCGAGTGTTTGTTTGCAAACACATCAACAACGCTCTCAAGGTCAATGTGTTTGCTGTAGTGAATGTGAAGTAGTGCCAGTGAGAGACGCTCCTTCGTCATTGATGCCCGCATGTAGCTGTTCAAGCGACGAAGGGCACTGCGCTCACATTCGCAGGTCACAGGCAGTGTGTAGGCCAGTTGAAGTAGGACGTGCAAGTTGGGGTAAAGGTCTCGGTCACACTCTTTAATGGAACCTGCAGGGGTGTTCGGCCTCTGTGACCCAGGCACTCTGCCGTACCTAGCAGAACAATTATTAAAACAAAATGTTCTGTATAGTAATGTTGTAACATTCAATTTCTAAAATGGGCTTCTCAGGTGCTTAACTTCAAAATAACTTACTTCAGGGGCAGCCATCTTCATCATTCGAAGCACTGGTACACACCAAACTTGCACGGTCTTCATCTAAGATATGACACGTGAATAAGAGATTTTAGAATATTTTTTAGACACTTTTAGCATTTAAATAATCATATCAAAAGATTTAATATTTAGCTAAAAGAATTTACAGAAATACATTCTAAATAAGAAAACATTTGTTCCTGAAATCATTCTAAGACATATTATTGACAAAATCTATTTTACAAGAAGATCTGTTTTATTTATTTATTTTACCTGGAACTCTGTTTCTTTGAAACAAAGTTGTACATTGAAGCGTTGCTCTTTTCCTCTCTGTCCTTCTGCTTGCACCTACCCATGTTGGTATCCAGCACAGAAACCTGAAAAACAGTTTAACATAATATTAAGTATGTAGTAAACAATTTAGTAAGATCTGCTAAGACATTTTGGGTTTCTATTTGAAAACGTTTTTTTTACTTGTCTTACGTACAAAAACAGTTTTTCTTCTTTTGAAAATTTATCCAAACATTTATTTTTCACCAAATAGGCTATATTACAGTATATTCAACACTGCTAAGTTATTGTTTGTATCCTGTCCAAACTAGGCCTGAGGCCTGTAGCTTTTGTTTAGAAAAACATGGACGCTCAGTTTCAGGCTTCCTGTGAGTAACTATCTGTCCTATCACTGTAAACTCAGCTTTAGGGATAGAATGGGGCCGTACTGGTACTAATTTCAGATAAATTACTGTTCCCAACATGGCGGAAATAGCCAAAAACAAGGAAAAAAAACGTGGCGAAAATCGTTGCTACTTAGCTTAGCTTTAGCATGTTTTAGCATTATCCATATCTTATAAAAACGTGACCCACTTCTAATCTCTCTAACATCAAACAGTACTACTTAAAATACACAAATGAACAGTTGAATCAAAAACCACAATGTAATTTTACCGTTTGAATCCACCGTGTTGCCTTCCAAGCCAGGACAGAGTGAATGTTGTCATCCCCTCACAGTCTCGCGGGAGTTGTAGACGGGACTTCATAGGCAAAGTGGGCGGTTCGTTCGAACCGGGCGAACCCCCCCTGGCTACGCCCATGGATCTGCCTCCAGCAGGCTTCCTGGGGGGGAGGGGGGGGGCAAAACTCAGATGGGGAATGCCCACCCTGAGAGCTTCAGTCTGCCTGCGCCTTTGGTTCAGCTTGGTCTGGATTCGCTCCAAAGTCTGACCAAATACTGTAGCCCTTCCGTCTCTATTGAGTGGTGGAGAAAAGGCACCTTTTGTCCCTCAGGTAGATCCGTCAGCGTCATTCACAGGTGGCGGATTGCAATGACCACTTCCGCCATGCGTCTGCCCTGAGCCACAGCAGCTGTCCCCATCATGCGGAGCACGAAGTCTGTTGCTCTGCGGGCTTCATCCAGTAAGTCAGCAGTAGCTTGCTTATCCGAGGTTACCTGCAGTTGTTGGAGTTTTTCCACAAGGTAAGCCTGCATCATCGTGGACGCATTCCTGGCACGCGTCGCAAGTCCTTGAGCTCTGTAGCACTTCTCGAGAAGAGATGCTGAGGCTCTACAAGCTTTGCTGGGGAGAGTCGGTTTTGTCTAGGATGACTTGGGAGCTAGGTGGGACGCCAGTGTGTCCTCAATCTGAGGCGCGTTGGCTATTCCCACCTCTCCATGCCTTCCACGTCGAGGAACTGTGAGAGAGGAAGGAGCATGGGCGCTCGTGGCTGAGGCCAGGTGCGGGTCAGTTCCGTGAGGAAGTCCGGGAACACGGGCATCCTTTGCCTCGTTGCTGCCTGCTGTTTTGAATAAAAATAGTTCCCCGCCAGCCTCGTGACCTGTTGGCGAGGCGGAGGTTCCGGCCAGGGATGTTCAGCGCGTCCGTTGCTCTGTGGCACAGGTCGAACAGGGCAGGAATGGAGAAGTCAGTTTCAGGGAGCACAGGTACCGGGGTCCTGGAGAGGTCCTCTCCCGGATCCTCGATTTCGAGCTCTGGTTCCTCTGCTGAAAATTTGCCCGAGGCTGAAATGGAGATCTCGTCTTCATTCATCATGCCTCTGGTGTCGAACTCGACTGTTAGGTCCACCATGGGAGAAAGCGGGTCAGGGCTGTCGTCCCATTCGACACGCGTGCTATAGTGTAGAGCCATGTTCTCAAGCTCCAGGGTCGGAGTGAGGTGCTCCGTGGTGTCTGGGTCCTATGCAGTGGCGGCTGGTGATTTTTTTTAATGGGGGGGCGCAATCTAGTGGTCATGAGTCAGCACGAACATGAGTCTGTGAGCAGATTAATGCCTGTAGTAGTTTTGTAATTTTTATTAATAATAAATTTGTAAACCTGAATATCTCCCACCCACAGCATATTACTGAATTAACTCCTTTTGCTCTCTACAGAGACTGAGGAACAGCTTCTACCCTGAGGCTGTTAGACTCATGAATCTCTAACCAGAAGAATCAATGTGAAATATCACATGTTGCTGCTGATCTGTTTCATGTTGCTGCTGATCTGTTTCATGTTGCTGCTGATCTGTTTCATGTTGCTGCTGACAAAAAAAATATGTTTCATGTTTCTGTGTTCATTCGTGTTCATCTGCTCATACAGACTCATGTTCGTACTGCTGTTTGGAGTAATGTTTTCTATGATATTAGTGCTTAGTGTATTTTTAGTTGATGTTTTTCTTAGTTCATATCTTAGATGTTATTACTGTTTTTCTTTTACTTTTTATTGTTGGATGTAACTGGGACCCTGTGTACATAATCTTGTTTCATCACATGTACCACATGTGGTGCAAATGACAATAAAGATTCTCTGACTCTCTGATTTAGGGCTTTTTCAATTATGCTAAATATGAAAAGGTGCTATTAGTCAGCTTTCTAATTATTTACATAAACAACTATTTATTTTAGAGTATATGTTACATTTAATAGCAACAATTCAAATTCACATTGCATTTGTAAAGATGTAACTAGTTCTCCTCACTTTTTCACAATACAGAACTACTATGATGAAAAACGTTGTAAAAACCTACATCATGCATTTACTGGTAGCTTTCTCACCTCTAGCTGACTGTCCTCTTCTTCAAGATGTCCTCCTGAAACCAGAACTGCACAGTGTATCCTGCTCCTGCAACAAAGTGTAACCAAATCATTAGAATAGTAATGGCTATTAGTCAGCTTTCTAATTATTTAACATATAACAACTATTTATTTTATGAGTATATGTGTACATTTAATAGCAACAATTCAAATTCACATTGCACTTGTAAAGATGTAACTAGTTCTCCTCACTTTTTCACAATACAGAACTACTATGATGAAAAACCTACATCATGCATTTACTGGTAGCTTCTCGCACCTCTAGCTGACTGTCCTCTTCTTCAATATGTCCTCCTGAAACCAGAACTGCACAGTGTCTCTTGCTCCTGCAACAAAGTGTAACCAAAGTAAGAGTCCTTATAAACCATCAATCATCCGTCAAGATCAAGACCTGCTTCACTTATCTAATATCCTCTCCTCCATCCACAGCTCGCTCAACTCTCTTTTTCCTGGAAAGAAAAATAAAGAGACTTATTTTTGTAACTGTTTTTTGTCTGTCCTTCGGTTCTTTCACAATGAATAAATCCTTCTGCTGCTTTGTTACTTTAAGTATAGCTTTGAAACAACAGCACAACTTCTACTGTAACTGAAAGTGTGGAACAGAGCCACGTTTATTCATTATTCATTAAAATTTATTCATCATGAATTATGACTCCATGACTGCTGCTTAAACAAAAATAAAACTGTTAACAACAGACTCTCTGAGGAGTAAAGTTCATGAGCTGACAAGAGTCGTCAGATGTTTAGGTTAACTAGCAACGACTTTTATACTGTTCATAAACACAGCTAACAAGCTAGCGTAGCATGTGACAGACAGCACCAGCTGTTAAAATGTGTTAAGCTCCCAGTACTTTATGTCTGTGCATTTTATTAACTCATTGACCGCTTACCTGTGTGAGCAGTATGGCAAGAAGGCAAATTAATAATTACTGCTGTTACAATTTCCAACGTAGCTTGAGGTGTGTTGTCAGCTGAGCTCTCAGATCCTCATCTTCACACAGGACCCCAGAGTGTAAACAGACTCACATGCAGAGTCTCTCTCTCTCTGCCTGACCAAAATAATGCGGGCTGCTGCAACTCTTTTTTATTAATTTAAATGAGCTGACAGCTACGTGTAAATAATATTTCAATAAGGCATGCATTAATGACTCCCGTTAAAATTGTCCACATAGCGCCGGTCCAATAATATTCATACAAACTGTACTCTGATAACGGTTGGCTTTTGTTTTCACAAAGAAACAGATACTGTACTGTACTTCTAATTAAAAGTTGTGAGGCATATGAGTCAGAAATGGCAAATAGGCATTAGATAAATTGATTCCTCCATGCCTACCTCTACATGGAGGAAGTGGAACAGAAAGCCCTAAACTCCTATGAGGGAACAGCGCCAAGCCATTGGTTCCGATATGTGGATGATACCAGGGTCAAAATCCAAGCCAGGGAGGTGGAAGCGTTCACCAGACACATTAACTCGGTAGATAACAACATCAAGTTCACCAGAGAGGATGCTAACGACAATAAGCTTCCTTTTTTGGACTGTTTGGTGCATATGGAGGGAGAGGACAGTCTCAACATTGAAGTTTACAGAAAACCAACCCACACAGACCAGTATCTTCTGTTTGACTCTCACCATCCACTGGAACACAAACTTTCTGTCATCAGAACTTTACAGCATCGGGCCGATCACATCCCCACGAAGACAGAAGGGAAGGAAAAGGAACAGAAACACATTGAAAAATCTCTCCAAACATGTGGATATCCTAACTGGGCTTTTGTCAAGTCAGCGAGGAAATTTTCAAAACACAATAAGGAACAGAAAAAGGAGAACAGACGAAAAAACATTGTCATCCCTTATGTTGCTGGACTATCAGAGAATTTCAGAAGGATTTTCAACAAACACAACATCCCAGTACATTTCAAACCCAGCAGGACTCTCAGACAGAGGCTGGTGCACCCTAAGGACAAAACACCCACACACAAACAGAGTGGTGTAGTGTATGCAGTCCAGTGCAGCGAGGACTGTCCAGACCTATACATTGGAGAAACTAAACAGCCCATCCACAGAAGAATGTCCCAACACAGGAGAGCCTCCTCCTCTGGACAAAACTCAGCTGTTCACCTCCACCTCACGGACAAGGGACACTCTTTTGAGGACCAGAATGTACATATTTTGGACCGAGAGCACAGGTGGTTTGAGAGTGGTGTGAAGGAGGCGATTTATGTAAAAAGAGAGAAACCATCGTTAAACAGAGGAGGAGGTCTAAGATTCCATCCATCCATCCATCCATTTTCGTCCGCTTATCCAGGGTCGGGTCGCGGGGGTAGCAGCCTTAGTAGGGAGGCCCAGACTTCCCTCTCCCCAGCCACATGGAGCAGCTCCTCTGGGGGAATCCCAAGACGTTCCCAGGCCAGCCGAGGAACATAGTCCCTCCAGCGTGTCCTGGGTCTTCCCCTGGGCCTCCTCCCGATGGGACATGCCCGGAACACCTCCCCAGGGAGACGTCCATGAGGCATCCTAACTAGAGGCCCGAGCCACCTCAACTGGCTCCTCTCGATGTCTAAGATTCCAAATTTCTAAAACTTATAGTGCAGCCCTGGGTTTGGTTCCCAGGCGTCTCACACCTGATGAGAACAGAGGAGCCTCGTTTGTGAATTAGACTACCAAAGACTTTCACAGGTCCCTGCTATTAATGTGTGAGGTGTAACTTGTCAATTTACATACAGTAGGATGTGTCTGTGTTTTCTGTAAGCTCTGTTTTCACACACTGAACTTTGAATGGGTCACAGGTACATGTTATCCCAAGTATGTGGGGGTGTTAGTTTCCAATTTACATATGTTGGTGCGTGTCAATGGCTTATCCTGTTATAACTTCTCCCTCTCACTGTCTCCTCACTGAATTGATAAAGCTCCTCGGATGAGAAGCGAAACGTCTTGTTGCTAAAAAATAAAGTCCAGTTGTTATGTATTGAACGCCTTTTTTGATTGAAATATATTTCTATCAGAATTACATTACACCCATTATGTTCCATTATTTGTATTCACTTAATTCTGCCTTATAATGTGAAATGTGACACTAGGCAGAACGTCTTTCTCTCGGGCTTTGTTTTCACTAGGGAACAGTTACACGCCTGCACATGCAACAGACATAACACTGGATGATTGACATACAGAGCTGATAGTTTGTTGACAGAAAGGAGGGTCACGTGGTAGTGTAGGTGGTTCCAGGGCGGTCCTGAAGCAGTCCAAGGCGGTTCCAGGAGGCGGTGACGACATCCGGGGTTTTATAACCGTGGCCCTGCCTTTGAAGATGTGTGTGTTGGACTGTGCTTGGAGTCAGGTCTGTTGGTTGCTGTAAGGTTTATTCTTATATGTACAATAAACCTGCATAAAATTTGCACATTCGTTTCAGAGCTTCCTTCAACCTTTTGAATTCGCAACAATTTGGTGACCACCGACGCTGAGAGGTTTGCAGTTTCGTCTGAAACGAGAGATGATTTGGAGGGTTCCCCCCCCCCACCGCCGACAGAGACGAGCACGCGCGCAGTCAACAACCGGTGATTCACAGAGGTGAGCAGGACTCCTATTACACAAAACGTCTGCGTTTGGACACACTAAATTATTTGTTGACTGAGGGCTGTTTGTCTCCAGGTGGGCCAGTGGTTTATAATGTTAGCAGCTAAAAGTAAAAAAAAAACGTGAACTACTGTTGGTATTTCATTTGAATGTGCATTTTTTGCGGTTTCGTACATATAAGTAAAGTGGAAAGCACATAGAAGTCCATACACACGCAGGGATAATTTACGAGTGCCTTTGTTTGCTTTTTCCCCCTCTGTGAGCTCCGGCCTGTTGGCTAGGAGACACTTTCTTTTTATTTATTTTTTGGACTCCGGGACGCCGTGGGGCCGAGGTCAGATCGTGACATCCGGGACTTTGTTCGCCGTAGAGGTCACACTGGCTTTAATCCGGCACACGCTCGCCGTACAGGGTGGTTTGGCCGCCCCGGGTTCACAGGTCGTCGTGCATGTGATTTAAGTTCACAGCCGGGACTGTGTTCGCTGTAGAGTCACATCTTTCCCTCCCCTTCCCAGTTAAAGTTGATTGCCGTATTTTCCGGTGTATAGGTCGCAATTTTTTTTCTATTTTCATTTATTATTTTTTTTACTTTCTTTTGTTTATTTATTTCTTTTTTTTCTTTCCTTTCTCTTAGACACTTGTGGCCTGTACTCCGGAAAGTGCTGATACACGCAAACAAAGGCAACAGGGATAGATTTTTTATTTTCATTTTTATTCTCATTTATTGCATTTGTGAGACAGGAACCTGCTCTGAGCAGCCATGCACAGAGCAGTTTCGCAGATGCAAGCTGCTGGCTCGACCTCAGATTTATGGCTTCTAACAAGATAACACTCTCCTGTTGGTGCCTGACACGAAGGGAAGGAGACATCTCCTCCCCTCCTCCCTCACCCCCTCCCCTACGTGCCTGTGAACCTGCACGGCACAGAGGCCTCTTTCATCCATAAATCTCACTGAGTTGTCTCCCTGGTTCTGGTTCTGGACCTGCTAGGGGGGTCCGGCTCAAGGGTTTCGGCTGATAACGGGGAGTTTTACAACTTAATCAGCTCAGGATGGGACTGTAAAAGTTGCTGTTTATTAGTGTGTACTTCAGTGCTGCTTTGAAAAAAAGCTCCAAAGTAAAGTAGTTAGTTAATTGCCAGTTAACAGTTGGGTTATTACACGGTTTGTTTTTATTTTCTGTTGCTATGACTTTTGTTTTAAACACGCTGACCTCTCTAGACCTATGTTTTTGTTTTTGTTGATTTCCTTCTGTGGCAGTCTGTTGTCCTCACAATGCAGTACTGTATTTTTTGCAGATATGTGCTTTTCACTCTCAGTGTTAAAGGCACATTTCAGATTTTTATAGGTGAGGTTCACATGAACATGTTGGCATATGCTGTCTTTCCTGCTGTAGGTGGCTTTTTGTGTTGTTTAAACATTTACAGTACATGCAGGGTTAATCTCACGCCATTAATTGTTACGTTTCCAGTTCTCATCACTTCAGCCTGGTGGGGTGCAGGTCATGTTTAATGACAAATGAACAAGGCCTGTGTAATGGTGGTTTGGAGGACTTTGGTGGTTTGTTTTATTTTATTTATTTGTTTTTTTTATATGTGTATTTCTTTTCTTCTTGGAGGACTGCAGCTTGTTTGTTCTGCAGGATCGTTCTGCCTTGGCCTTCTGACCTGCTCGACAGAGTCTGGAAGGGAGTCTTCACACAGCTGACATACTGCAGGGGGTGACTTTCTTTGGGTGTTTTCTGAGGATTTCAGCTTGGCATCTAATCAGTGACTGCTGCAGGTGTTCCATGACGACGTTTGGTTAGCAGTTAATTCTTTCTACAGTAATTTCACTTATACACAGATATGCAGCTCTCAATTTACAATTTTATTCCTCACCCTACAACATTACTCGTTTGCATACACCTAGGTTCCCTCAACCGTAGCAGGGACTAGTTGCATTATGACTCTGTGGTTTCGAACGCCATTCTTGGACAGATCACATGTTGTGCTGTCATTGAAGCTAGGTTTTGCTAACAACTCCTGTTAGCACCTGCACTGGACTGCACTGAACTGTCGAAATGCGTTGTGTTCAGCTAAAGCCGCAAGCTGTCACCACCTGCACTGAACTGAAATGCACTGAACTGCCGAAATGCATCATGTTCAGCTAAAGCCGCAAGCTGT
Source organism: Garcialebias charrua (assembly GCA_038048925.1). Lineage (NCBI taxonomy): Eukaryota > Metazoa > Chordata > Actinopteri > Cyprinodontiformes > Rivulidae > Garcialebias > Garcialebias charrua. The sequence goes on from JBBPBX010021912.1 coordinate 18,127, forward strand.
CATGACTCATACATGAACTGTTACATGGAGTTTACATTTTTGCACCAGTTTTCAACTCAAGTCTATGAACTGTGGTCTGCACCCACTGCTGAACTCTTGACATCTCCTATGGGGGCTGGAGAACTCATGACAAGTGAAAGTCAAGCTGGGAAACGTCACTACCAAACATAGCAGCCTGGCTGATGTGTCAGCTGACCATGTGATCTTCAGGTGGTGATTCATAACTTCAGTTTAATGATCAATACTATCTTTGCTATGGTAAAATCTCACACACACACATGTACACGCTTTTCATTGTGACACACAGAACTGATCTCACTGACACGTGACCTGCACAGCCACACTTCTCATGGATTGTTGGATTACCATACACATTTTTGTTTTATCCTTCATGTACTCGCGTTAGAGCAGTACAGTTTGGTTCTATTTTCTCCATCATGTTCGGTATGGGCACCTGTTGCGTTCCTTTTTGGATGTGTGTTTGTCTTTTTCTTTTCTTTTTCCTCACCTTTTGACAGGCATAGGTAGAGAGTTTGCTGGCATGATGCAGAGAAGGAAGGTAAATGTTTTCTTTGTCCTAGAGACCGAGTGGAAGGGCAGCAAGGCTCACAGTGTTGGAGCAGGGTTCAAGCTCTCTTACCATGGTGTGGATAGCGGAGGAGATGGAGTAGAGGTTATGTTGAAGAAGAAGTTGGCATAGGATGCCGTGGTGGTGTGACATGTGTCAAATGGGGTGATGTGTCTTATGGTTGAAGTATTAAGTCTGATGCTACTGGTTGGGTTCGGATGTTTTGAGTTTTTATTTTTTCTTTCTTGTAGTATTTCCACCTGCAATACAGATGACGTTTGTGTTATGAGCTTCCATTATTTTCTTTGTAACAGGATGTTTTTTGATTGCCTCCTGTTTCAAAAAGGGGATGGGAGATAAGGAACATACTGTATAGTTAAACACACCATTTCAAATAACTAATTAGATCAACGTTTTAACCCTTCATACAGTGATGAGAGCTGGAAACAGTTATACATTTGATAAAGTTATAAAAGATCATTTTAATAAGTGCCTAAAAACAGGTTGTTGGATAGTAGTTGCTCAACAAGATTCTGAATGTTTGGGGTAATTTATATAGATTTAGTGCTGACTTTTTCTTATTTTTCATTTACAGGTCAAATCTGGACTGCTGATGATCTGTCAGCCCTGTGACAGAACGTGTAAGATAAAATTGTGAATAATTTATATTTGAAAAGGGGAAATGCACTTTACAATCACATGTTTCCACAGCTGTGATGGACAAGCAGAGAAACCTTACCATAACTGGGTTTACATTCCTCCCCTTTTCAGCAGATTAATTAATGTTGAATGAATGCTTAATGTTGCAGTGTAAACAATGAAGGGAAAATCTATTTCCCTGCACCATTTTTTATCTTACAGGTTAACAGGTGGAACATGCAGCAGAGCAGAACTAATCACATTAACTAACAAACTAACCAACTAATCACTAATATATGCCAAGATTTTCTCATTATTTGTTGAAACCTCTCAATTGTTGTTTACACCGTATGTTGAAAGGATACATATGGTTATTCTTACGCCTGTGAAGTATGACTGTGAGTTTGATCCAGGAGGTCCAGAAAGGATTGAAGGTTGTTGAGATGAATGAGTCAGACAGAATGTGAATGTTACAGACAGATTAATGTGACTATATATATATGTTTGTGCCTGGTGAATGTGCAGTACAATAGTTGTGTGTTGATAGATTTTTGAGAAAGGTGTACAGGGTTTTCACTACTTTTCTATAGATATAATTTAGTTTTATCAATTTTGATTCTTAGATCTGAACGATAATTAGAAATGTTTTAGAGGATACATTTTAGCTGCACCTTTGTTAAGAGTAGCCTAGCGGTGAATTTTACTGATAGGAAATGTTTGTGGTAGAACATTCTGGTACAGAGAATAATATATATATATATATATATATATATATATATATATATATATATATATATATATATATATATATATATATATATATATATATATATATATATATATATATATATATATATAGGAAATGGATGTGAATAAGATAATTGAGTTTGACAGGTTATGGAAGGATTTTTGTGTTTTCTGTTCTGATTAGATTAATCATAGATTTAGTGTTAATTTTCTGAATGTGGTCTTAGCCCTTATCACAGACATCTCTGAATAAGAGCAGTTGAGCTTTTCTCAGATATTGGATTAGTTAACAGAGTAGTGTAGGCTTTTCCCCTCACAGGTGTCTATGATGAAGAAGATGAAGAGGCCTGACAACAGTTCATATTCTTTGCTAAGGTTAACACATACCAGAAATGGAGCAGAGTATATGCAATATTTTGAAGTTTGTTAAGAGTTGATAAATCAATTTTTGGGAAATTTAAGGTTTTTTGAGAAAGTATTGGATTTATAAGGTCAAATTAAAGTCCAGTTGTTTTTATCAGAATTACATTACACCCATTATGTTCCATTATTTGTATTCACTTAATTCTGCCTTATAATGTGAAATGTGACACTAGGCAGAACGTCTTTCTCTCGGGCTTTGTTTTCACTAGGGAACAGTTACACGCCTGCACATGCAACAGACATAACACTGGATGATTGACATACAGAGCTGATAGTTTGTTGACAGAAAGGAGGGTCACGTGGTAGTGTAGGTGGTTCCAGGGCGGTCCTGAAGCAGTCCAAGGCGGTTCCAGGAGGCGGTGACGACATCCGGTGTTTTTATAACCGTGGCCCTGCCTTTGAAGATGTGTGTGTTGGACTGTGCTTGGAGTCAGGTCTGTTGGTTGCTGTAAGGTTTATTCTTATAATACTCTGATGCATGCTCAATAATCCAGGTAGAAAAATCTAAAAAAAGCTAAGTCTGGTCCTCTGGACATTCAAAAACAAAACAAAACAAAGCAAAAAAAATGTAGAAACGTTTCGTCTTTCGTCCGAAAGACTTCCTCAGTCTGAGTTGCTGTGTTCAGCTCAGTCTTATAAATAGCACCCTCCCACAGTGGATCAACCAGTTGGCTGATGACAGCCTGAAACCAGCTGCTCACATGATCAAGGAGGGCCATCAGCCTAACAATGGATCATTAGCACCCTGATGGTTGTTTGCTATTCACAGAGGGCTGAGTGATACTAGCAATAACAGCATTGTAAGAGGGAGACAGTTGAACGTGGAGGCCTCCGGGTTCAACTGTCTCCCTCTTACAATGCTGTTATTGCTAGTATCACTCAGCCCTCTGTGAATAGCAAACAACCATCAGGGTGCTAATGATCCATTGTTAGGCTGATGGCCCTCCTTGATCATGTGAGCAGCTGGTTTCAGGCTGTCATCAGCCAACTGGTTGATCCACTGTGGGAGGGTGCTATTTATAAGACTGAGCTGAACACAGCAACTCAGACTGAGGAAGTCTTTCGGACGAAAGACGAAACGTTTCTACATTTTTTTTGCGTTGTTTTGTTTTATTTTTTGAATGTCCAGAGGACCAGACTTAGCTTTTTTAGATATTCTTATAATGTACAATAAACCTGCATAAAATTTGCACATTCGTTTCATAGCTTCCTTCAACCTTTTGAATTCGCAACATGATATTCTATAGATCAATAAAGTGTTAAGAAATAGTATAACACCACCAGTGATATTTATTTAGTATATAAAATTATTAATATTTGATAATTTTGTAAATGCAAATTTAAATAAATGTAGCCATCAGAGTCCATGCTAACAAACAAACAAAGAAAAAAAAAACTCACCACTTCCCACTTGCAGTCAGCTGAAGGCTTTTTTTCATAGAGCCATCTACAAGCCCAAAACCAGAAAAGTTGGCACGTTGTGGAAATCGCAAATAAAAACAGAATACAATGACTTGCAAATCTTTTTCAACCTATATTCAATTGAACACACTGCAAAGACCACATACTTAACGTTCGAACTGGTAAACTTTGTTATTTTTTGCAATTATTAGCTCATTTGGAATTTGATGCCTGCAACATGTTTCAAAAAAGCTGGCACAAGTGACAAAGAAGACAGAGAAATTTGAGGAATGCTCATCAAACACTTATTTGGAATATCCCACAGGTGAACATGCAAATTGGGAACAGGTGGGTGCCATGATTGGGTATAAAAGCAGCTTCCTTGACATGCTCAGTCATCCACATAGAAGGATGGGGCGAGGGTCACCACTCTGTGAACAAATGCGTGGGCAAATTGTCGAACAGTTCAAGAACAACTTTTCTCAACGAGCTATTGCAAGGAATTTAGGAATTTCACCATCTACGGTCCGTAATATCATCAAAAGGTTCAGAGAATCTGGAGAAATCACTACACGTAAGGGGCAAGGCCGAAAACCAACATTGAATGCCCGTGACCTTCGATCCCTCAGGCGGTACTGCATCAAAAACCGACATCAGTGTGTAAAAGATATCACCACATGGGCTCAGGAATACTTCAGAAAACCACTGTCAGTAACTACAGTTCGTCGCTACATCTGTAAGTGCAAGTTAAAGCTCTACTATGCAAAGCAAAAGCCATTCATCAACAAGATCCAGAAACGCCGCCGGCTTTGCTGGGCCCGAGCTCATCTGAGATGGACTGATGCAAAGTGGAAAAGTGTTCTGTGGTCTGATGAGTCCACATTTCAAATTGTCTTTGGAAACTGTGGACGTCGTGTCTTACGGACCAAAGAGGAAAAGAACCATCAGGACTGTTATAGGCGCAAAGTTCAAAAGCCAGCATCTGTGATGGTATGGGGGTGCATTAGTGCCCAAGGCATGGGTAACTTACACATCTGTGAAGGCACCATTAATGCTGAAAGGTACATACAGGTTTTGGAGCAACATATGCTGCCATCCAAGCGACGTCTTTTTCATGGACGCCCCAGCTTATTTCAGCAAGACAATGCCAAGCCACATTCTGCACGTGTTACAACAGCGTGGCTTCGTAGCAAAAGAGTGCGGGTCCTCCCCTGGCCTGCCTGCAGTCCAGACCTGTCCCCCATTGAAAATGTGTGGCGCATTATGAAACGTAAAATACGACAACGGAGACCCCGGACTGTTGAACAACTTAAGCTGTACATCAAGCAAGAATGGGGAAGAATTCCACCTGAAAAGCTTCAAAAATTGGTCTCCTCAGTTCCCAAACGTTTACTGAGTGTTGTTAAAAGGAAAGGCGATGTAACACAGTGGTAAATATGTCCCTGTGCCAACTTTTTTGCAATGTGTTGCTGCCATTGAATTCTAAGTTAATGGTTATTTGCAAAACAAAATAAAGTTTCTCCGTTCGAACATTAAATATATTGTCTTTGCATTCTATTCAGTTGAATATGGGTTGAAAAAGATTTGCAAGTCATTGTATTCTGTTTTTATTTGCGATTTGCACAACGTGCCAACTTTTCTGGTTTTGGGCTTGTAATATATAAGAGGTATATCAGTCAGAAATGTAAATAGATAATGGACTTTCAATTATTTAAAATGTACCTGAGCAAGCTTGCTTGAGTCATTGCATGGCTCTGTAATCCCAGACAAAAAAAAAAAAAAAGACTGGACCGGAAGTACATTGTTCTATACGTTCAGCTCATGTTGGACTCTTCAGGGCGTAGAAAACTGCGCCCTGAAGAGTCCCATTGTATTGTAAGGTCGTGGCATAACTACGCATGTGCCAGTTATAACGAGAGTCAATGGATAAGATAAGAGCACCCCCAAACCGGAAATATGTCACCAATCAGAAAAACGTTTTTTTGAATTAAACAATATAACTCATCATTACTCATAAACTATTTATCATACTCAACTAAAAACACATATTTCGAAATATTCTTATGTTATCATTTCATTTTTATTTTTAAGTATTCAATGTAAAATGTACCAGGACTTCTAGTGGGGCGGCGCCCTGTCGCCCTCTATTGGCCGGCCACCCCTGGTAAAATATATGCTTGGAACAGTTTGGAAATTGACTTCAATTTATTATATATATTTTTTGCATTATTACTATTTATTCTTATAGAATTGTTATATCTATATATAGATATCTTGTTGTTGTAGTTTTTTTATTTATTACAAAATAAATCATTGTGTTGAGTCAGTTTAAATAAATTATATAAAAATAAACAAAACATAAAGAAAAAAACATGGCTGAGTTGATGTTTGTTTATTTAGTTTGTTTGTCTTTTTGTTTTTGTTTGTTTGTTTAATATTTGCTATTTTTCTTCTGGTATTTATTTTGCCAATTTAGTATCTGCAGAAGTGCTCCCAAATTAATTATACTGTGAGTTTAAATAAACAAACAAACAAAAAGATACAAAAAAATTATTAATAATAAATAATAAATTAATTAATATTAACAAATATATAACAATAATACTAATAAATCTTAACTAAGGATATTTGATACAAATTAATGTATTTAAATACCAATAATGGGAAATTCACCATAACTTTTATGACTTTCTATTTATATTTTTTATTTTTTATTTTGCTCAGAAACCAAGACAGAAAGCTGCATCCCTGAGAATCAAATGGAGAGAAAAAGAAAAAGCCAAATAAATGTATATTTTTTGTGGAGATGGCTTTTCCACTGTGTTCTCTATTGTCAGCAGGCTGGGTGAGAGGACTCTCTCCAGCTCACCATAAATCTGGGACTTCAGATGCCTGGAGACTGGAGAGCCAACAGGATCCTCTCTCTGCCTTGTTATCTTTATGTCCTCCGTTGTGAGAGTGCTGATTAAAAAGTGCTTGATTTAAAGAGGTTTCACCTTCCCTGGTCTCTTTCTCTTCTCATTTGGCTTTTTTATAATCACATTTATTCTCATTTATTATTTTATTTTTCTTCTTCAAATTATATATTTTTTCTTACTTGCTAGTGTCACACTTATCTTCCTTTAGAGGATTCAATCATGTTCTCGCACAGTGAATGGAAACAAACACAAATAATATCTAGTGGAAAGATGAGATAACTGCTTTTATACCACTCTGCAATGTTGGAGCTGGGGTTTTTGGGAATTAGTTGAGCATGGGATAATTATATTCACTAAATTCAGATATGCAATAACATTACATTTTATTAATTCTAATTAATAATTAGATAAAACTGAATGCATTTTATTTGGTGCACCTGATGACACCAGCAACATCCTTCCCAGTCCCAGTGTTGGTTTCCCCCTCCCCCACTTCAACCCGGTGGTCAGAAATCTTGGAGTGCAGCTTGACTCCAACTTAAAGTTTGATAAACAGATCAGTTCTGTTGTCAAGACCAGCTTCTTTCAGCTCCGACTGCTCTCCAAAGTCAAGTCATTTCTCAGCCGTGGTGATCTGGAGAAGGCCATCCATGCCTTTGTGACCTCCAGACTTGACTATTGTAATGCTTTGTATGTTGGTATTAATCAATCCTCCATCTCCCGTTTACAGCTTGTACAGAACTCTGCCGCGCGCTTTTTGACCAACACACGAAAATATGAACACATCACTCCTGTCCTGTCCTCTCTACACTGGCTCCCGGTTCAGTTCAGGATACAGTTCAAGCTGCTCCTGTTTGTTTTCAAAGCTCTGAATGGACTTGCTCCTCTGTACATCTCAGAACTTTTGAAAGCCCATCAGCCCGGCAGAGATTTACGCTCTGCCAGTCAACACCTGCTGGAGGTGCCTCGCTCAAGGTACAAACAATGGGGAGACCGGTCATTTTCTGTTGCCGGCCCAAAAGCCTGGAACAGCCTCCCCCTTGAGCTGCGTGCCACCTCTGATCTGACTCTGTTCAAAACCAGACTGAAGACCCACTTGTTCAAAAAAGCTTTCAGTGTGTAAAAAAGCTTTCAGTGTGTAACTTTTATTACTTTTGGTAGTTTAGTATGTAGCATTTTTTATTTCCATTGCCTTTTTATTTCCACTTGCTCAAATAAGCTTCCAGTGTGTAACTTTTATTACTTCTGGTATTTTAATATGTAACATTTTTTTAATTTCCATTGCCTTTTTATTTCCACTTGTTCAAAAAAGCTTTCAGCGTGTAACTTTTATTACTTGTGTTATTTTAGTATGTAGCATTTTTTATTTCCATTGCTTCTTTTATTGCTGTTGTTTCTTATTCTATTTTCATTGATTTATTGTTCCAGTTTATTCATCTTTTTATCCTGTTAAGCACCTTGGTCAATGCAAGGCATTGTAGGAAGGTGCTATACAAATAAAGCTTATTATTATTATTATTATTATTATAATTCCTCTTCAGTCTTTTATATTTATTTTTTATACCCCACTATATACTACAATAAAATTTCTAAAAGCTGAATCTATGGGAATAGAACGTTGGTTTGAATGAGGATGCAGATACGTCGTTGCAACTATGAGAACACTGAGCAATAAATGGGGCAAATTGATTCTGTCTCGTACGTATTAATAACACCCAGACAGTCTTTAATTTCAGGGGAACTGCTTGGGAATCACATTACTCACTTTTCATAATCCATTTCAGGCCCTTCAGACCCCAGGTCATGTTTTTAGAATTAGTTTGAAATTTCTGCCACAACAAAATGGGTTCAGTGACAGCAGTAGCAATGACTTCCCTGCCTCAATGATTCCATAACATCATAGAAAAATCTGAATTAAAGAAACTGGGGAGATGAGGAGGGAATTGTGGACATTTACTCAAGTGAAACACTTGGTTAAATTTTGAAGTCCTATTCTCTGTTTGTTGTCATTTCTTATGATGTCATACTGATTTTTTTTTTTTTACCTACTGTAAATAGTTCAGTTTTCCACATTTTCTTTTATTTTTAATGGTTTTATGTGCATGTAAAATTAATGACAACCTATTCTTTAAATAAACACATACTATGCCACTTTTAAAAAACAAATACAGGTATATACATTTATAAAGTTGTTTTGATCTGGTGGTGGTTGAAACCAAAGTGCAGGCAGAACATAGAGACTAGGGGCCTCATGTACAAAGACTTGCGTGGATTTCCTACTGAAAAGTGACGTACGGTCAAATCCAGAAAAGTGTGTACGCACAAAAAAATCCAGATGTATCAAACTGTGCGTACACCGGAATCCACGCACATTCCTTTTGTACATCACAATCAACGTGGAACTGAGCGCACGTGAGACACCTCCCCTGACACGCCTTCATTTACATATGTTAAACAGATGCAAATTACTTCCTGCATGTGTGAAGGACATGTTTGTTTGATCCCTGCGCGATCAGAAATCATTTCTAGATTCAGGAAAATAATGAATTTAATATAATATGAGTGAGGAAAATAATCCTAAGTAAGAATAGTAATAAAATGTGTTCATCACGCAAAGAACGAGTGATTGTGTGTCGGTATTTGTGTGTGCGCCCACCCTGCTTTGGTGCGCAACGGCTCATCCATTCATTCTGAGTGAAAATATTAACTTTGCGCACGAGTTTATTACCATAATTACTGTAAACACAGAGGAACTTAGATGTTTGGTAGAACATAGATCTTTGTTTATTTAATAGATGATATGAAGAAACGGGTCTGTGCGTCTCAGTGGAGAGTTTTCATGACATGACGTGATGTTGGAGTCTCCAAACGCTGCGCGCGCCACAGCCTTGTGCGCAATCTGTTTGTCTGTGAAGCTATTACTCTCCTACAAGTTATATATGGTGTACTTTCACGTGTCATTTTGGAGAAATCTACAATAAACGCAGATTATGAATCACCTCCAGCTGCCGCACCGGCGAGGGTGCGCGCGCGCTCCAAAGCGCGACCACTCAGCCTTTGGAATCATATAGATGAGACCATTCTATTGGACATGAATCGGCTTTGTGTGGACTGGACAGCCCTGATCGGCCTGCCAGCTCCCTCAGGAAAGCTCCTGTGGAACAGTTTGATCGCTGCTTCTGCATGTGCACGCGTGATGCACGGCTCCTGTGTTGCTCCAGAGCGCAGCAGTGCCAAACTGAAAAATGATTATTTCTGAAAACGGCTGATAAGCCATATCCTAGATCAGAAAATTATATCTGTTTATAAATAAATGCTCTGCGTGTTACACTATTTATTATATCCTCCAGTAAGGCTGAATGAATCCGTTCCTGTTAAATTTATTTTTGGCACAACTTTGCGCGTCCTTTATTTAACTGCGTCATGTGGATGTAATACTTGTTAATCGTGTGTTTGGTGGGAATATTAATCATTTTCACATCATGAACAGTTAATAATAATAATAATAATAATAATAATAATAATAATAATAATAATAATAATAATAATAATAATAATAATAATAATAATAATGAATTCAATTTATAACGCACTTTTCATTAATGGAAATCTCAAAGTGCTACAAGGTGCAACAGAATTAAATGTCAATAAAACAAATAATAAAACAATTAAAATCAACAACAGTATCAGCTATGATCAAAAGTAGAATCATGAGGAGGCAGAGTATGCTCGGTTGAAAAGAAAGGTCTTCAAGCCGCTCTTAAAGTCAACCACAGACTGTGGGGCTTCAGTTTCTCTGAATCACCTGTAAGTGTCGCCAAAGGAACAAGAACCACAGAAACGTGCGTACGCGTGCTCTGGAGCTGGCGTGGAAATGTACTTGGATGCGCACATATTCACGTTCAGTTCAGTTTTGATACATACGGGGTTTTGCGTGGATAGTGACGCACGCAAGGTTTTTGTGCGCACGCACGGTTGATACATGAGGCCCCTGGTGAATGAAATATAAATGTATTAGTGAACAAAACTAAACAAAAAAAATGATGGGGCAGCAAACTTACATGAATGCTAAGACACAGAGGGAACTTGGACCATGAGGCTTGACAGGAAAATGCGGAGACAACAAGAAACACAAAGACACAAACTTAAATAGGGATGTTAACAAGAGGATAAACACAAACACCTGAAATAGACAACTGAGGAGAGCAGGACAGACCACAAGAGGGAGAAATGCACTAGGAACACAAAGGTCAGACAAAGGAACTGTGGCTGGTGATGGAACCATAATATCTGCAGCTGGCTAAGGGACCAGCAGCTCTGCAGCAGACGAGGAGACCGGGGATCTGCAGCAGGCATGAATATCAGGGAATCTGTAGCAGGCAAAGAGAGCAAGGAAATTGCAGCAGGCAAAAGACCAGGATGTCTACAGCAGGAGATGGAACCAGCAGATATATACTTACCTAAGTGAATAAACCACTGGTACAGAGAACAAAGATATTGCAGAAGTCGTGGAGACCAGAGAGGCTGCAGCTGACGTAAACACCAGGGAGGCTGCAGCTGGCCTAAAGACCTAGGAGACTGCAGCTGACATAGAGACTAGGGAGGCTTCAGCTGATGTAGAGATCAGGGCGGTTGTGGCTGCTTCAGGGACTGCAGCAGGCATAGTTGCTTCAGGGACTGTAGGAGGTGTAGCGGTTTTAGGGACTGCACAAGGTGCAGCTGCTTCAGGGACTGTAGGATGTGTAGCAGTTTTAGGGACTGCACAAGATGCAGCTGCTTCAGGGACTGCAGGATGCATAAAACCCACAGGAGTCATATAACATACAGAAGACGTGGAATCTGTAAGAGACTCATGAACCGTAGGACACTCAGGAACCATGGAAAACTCAGGAACTTCGGGAGACTCTGGAACCCCAGGAGACTCTGGAACCACAAGAGACTCTGGAACCAAAGGATACTCAGGGCACATTGAAGACTCAGGGCCCATTGGAGACTCAGGGTCCATTGGAGACTCAGGGCCCATTGAAGATTAATAGGAAGAGTGAGTGGCATCTTCCAAGGCCCTCTCAGAGAAGGAGTGAGTGGTGTCCTCCAGGACACTCTCAGAAGAAGAGTGAGAGGCATCATTCTGGACCCTTATCCAAACATAGGAAGCAGGTGGTTCATTGCTGCTGACACCCACCTAGAGACAATGAGGTGGGCTGTCATCAATGCTTTGCTGCTTCGTCGGCAGAGTCGGACTCAGCCGCTTCATTGGTAGCTCAGAAAATGCTGGAGATAATGGAATAAACACTGGCACAGGATAAAATGCTGGTGGTACAGAAGGAAATGTTGGCAGCATAGAAAGAGGGTTAGTGGACCAGGTTTTGGTCCAATATTGGTCCCTTTCATGAGAGAAACCAAATTAAACAGGGATAAACTCCAATTGCAGAACCACCTCCTCTGTTGATGGATTCGGTTGGCGAAATCCAGAAAGGTGTGTGACCGAATATAGGCGTTTAGAGCACATTGGTCCTCCAGTCTCTCTTCAAGAAGCCCCAGCATCCTAGGGGAGTCAACCAGTCCAGACAGCCACAGGAACTGGTCCAAAAATCTTTTGTGACCTTGCACCAAGTCAGTGGGTCACTGGAGGTGGTCACAGTCCACAAAGCTCTGCGTCACTCTGCGGTGCCGCTGCTCATGCTCCAAAGCAAGTGCAACCTTGAACAGGCGGCCTGATGAGTTCATTTTTTGTTCTGGGCATTCAGTCATGATCTGGTGGTGGTTGAACCTAAAGTGAAGGCAGACTATAAAGACTCATATAATTAAATATTATTTAATTTATTAATGACAAAACAGAACAAAAGCTGACAGGACAGCACACTTACATGAAGGCAGGGCACGGAGGTAAGTCAAAACATGAGGCTTGTCAGGAGAATGCCCAGACGATCGGGAACACAGTGACACAGACTTAAAAAGGGACATTAACAAGGGGATAAACACAAACACCTGGGAAAGACAACAGGTGGTGGAGGTAGGAGCTGATCACAAGGGAGACAGTCTGAGGAGAGGACATACCACAAGAGGGAGACACACACTAGAAACAAAAATTTTCACAGAAGTTGTATAAGTTTGATCACATTATAAAAAACAAAAACAAAAAAATGTTGAATTCAATATTGAAAAATCTTATTTGAACACTTATAGTATGTGATGTGAATGACTTTGTACTACTTCAAAATACAGGTGGTCCCCAACTTATGAGCGAGTTCCGTGACTACGACTATCTCGTAAGACAAAAATCTCGTATGTCGAGGACTACCGTATTTTTCGGATTATAGGTCACACCTTTTTATGGTTTTTTCAAGGCCTGCGACCTATAATCCGATGCTATTTATGGCTTTTTTTCCATATTTTTAGACCAATCTTTGACTCAGATATCAGCCTTTTTCACTTTGGCCGAAAAATTGTGCAGTACCACTTTCGACCACTAGGGACGCTGTGGCGCGGTGCAGTACCACTTCCAGAGGAGTACACCGACCCAAGAAGAAGAAGAAGACTGTTTCCAGCTCATGTGTCCCAAAAAAAGCTTCTGTGCTCGGACATTCTGCGGATGTGCTGGCCTGGATGTAGCTGTTAACTCTGTGTTTCTTAGCTGTTTTTTTTTGCAAATAAGTCAAGAACCACTCAGCGGATTTTTTTGAAACTTACAGAATGGAATCACAGTGTGGACGTTTACAAGTGAGTAGCTTTATTAGATGTTTGAGAATAAAATAAAAACAACCTTTTAGCATAGCTTTTTGTTAGCTTGTGGCTGTCGTTCTGTTTACCGGTATGTTAGAAATAGCTTCAAAACCACTCAGTGTATATTTTTTCTGCTTACAGAGTGTAATTATAAGGCTTTAATATACATTACTATGGTCTCGATAAAACATTTGACATAAAATTCGATTTTTTATTCGTGTTCTGAGAGGCGGACTTCCCATGTTAGCATTAGTTTTTTATCGGTGTTCTTCTATTTACGTTATAAATAGCTTCAAAACCACTCTGTGTATATTTTTTCTGCTTACAGAGTGTAATTATAAGACATTAATGTACGTAACGATGGTCTATAGAAAATATTTGACTTAAAATTTGATTTTTTTTTTATTGGTGTTCTGAGAGGCGGACTTCCCGTGTTTTTTTAATTTTTTTATTTCAGTTTACTTCTGTTTGCTTATAAATAACTTCTACACCACTCGGTGTATATTTTTTCTGCTTACAGAGTTTAAATTATAAGACATTAATGTACGTAACGATGGTCTATAGAAAACATTTGACATAAAATTTGATTTTTTATTTGGTGTTCTGAGAGGCGGACTCGTCTCGTGTTAGCTTCTGTTAGCTTCTGGCAGACATTAGCAGCAGAGCTAAACACTCGGTCCATATTGCCGGGTTGACTCAGCGGTCACGCGGCGCGTCAGCAGTGGATGACGCGTTACGTCGGCGGTGACGTAGGTGCGACCTATAATCCGGTGTGACCTATTTATGGATTTTTCCAATTTTTTGACAATAATTGGACACTGCGACCTATATTCCGGTGCAACCAATAATTCGGAAAATACGGTACCTTTATTTACCGCACGAGCCGCCACTGATACACGTACATGCACTGTAATGAACAGTTACCAAGTTAACAAGCACTTTGCCTATCCTAACACAGCTAATTTTAATAAAACATCCACAAACAAACAAACAAACAAAAAATTCTTACTTTGAGCTACAGCTTGTCTTGTCTGTTTGCATCTTAGTGCTTGCACGTCCGAGCTCCGTAGCTTCGTGCCAGCTCCACCCGGTCCAAACTGTTTACAGGAAGGACTGTTAGTATGTTAACTCCATACATTTGGAGCCAGAAAAAGAGTTTAATAACGTACCAAAAGCCGTTTCTCCGCAATGCTTGTGCATCCAAACAAGCTGAGCATGTTAGCTGTTGTTAGCCACCGCCATTAGGCTTGTGCTCATTAGTCTGTTAGCCCATCAAAAAATGGTGTTGGCTTTGTTTCTCCAAGTTAGCTTGGTGTCCCCCGATATCTTAGGCTGCCAGGCGGACATCCAGGCGAGCTCCAGGACCTCTGATCGTACAAAGCCGGCTGTCGGCTGGAGCTACGCACTTACCAAAAAGAAGTATACTTTAAGTATATGTTGTTAAGTATACTTAAGTATATAAAGTATATGTCTCTAAGTGTACTTTTAAGTATACTCGCAGTTTACTTACAATATACTTTTTTGGGACTAAATTGGCCCATTTTAAGTTTATTGTAGTATACTTAAAGTATACTAGTAGTACACTTTTAATTAGACTTCCAGTGTACTTCAAGTTCATATTTTAGTTTATTGAAGTATACTTAAAGTATACTAGTAGTACACTTTTAATTAGACTTCCAGTGTACTTATAGTGTACTTCAAGTTCATATTTTAGTTTATTGAAGTATACTTAAAGTATAACACTAGTATACTTTTCTTTATACTCCAAATGCACTTGTTATATACTTCTAGTTCATACTTTAGTTTATTACAGTATACTTAAAGTATACCACTAGTACACTTTTTCATATACTTCCAATGCACTTGTTATTTACTTCTAGTTTACAGTTTATTTTATCATTTAAGTTAAATTTTTGAATTTCTAAAACTAATACCATGTTGTCATTGTAATTGTTATGTTACACTTGTAAGTTTGCTTAACAATACTTGCACAATACTATTTATATGCTAAAAATTATTTTTTAAAGTATTCTGAAAGATGTGTTTACAAAGTCATAAAACAAGGTCTTGAGAACTTCAATATTTTTATATAAAATTAAGGTGCAGCTCAAAAACAGTTTACAAAACAGCAGCATTTAAAATGAATCCCTTCCAAGTTTAAAAATTGAAAAGGAAAAGGTGCACATTTGCATTTCAAGGTGTAAACATAAAGTCCAGAACACAATGTAAAAATGTGTGCATTTGCTTAAACAAAGCAAAAATAGTGTCTCCAACTGGAAACTGAAGTCTTTCCTTTTCAGAAGGCATCTTCACATCTTTGGGGGGGATAAGAAAAAAAAAACTTCACCGGTAGTTGTTTATGTTGCTTTTTTTCTTCTTCTTATGACTCTTCGCACATCTTGCATGGTGGTGTCAGGGAACTTTGGCTTGGTGTAGACTGAAAAAAAAAAAAAAAACAGAAATTACTCCAATGTTATGTTATTCTATCATCAGTGTAATTACTCTCACATCAAACATATCCTTAAAATATGTCTCTAGGTTTCACGAGTGATAAACAATAACTTATTATTAAAGGGAACCACAATTACTTTTAAACATTTGACTTTATTTGATAAACTTTTATTTTAACTGTAAAAATACTGTAGGGTGGTTTAGTTTTGTACATTTTTAAAATATATTTTAATGTGTTAAAATATACACATGTTAAAATATACTTTAAAAATTTACAAAACTAAACACCCTACAGTATTTTTTATAGTCATTGTTTTACAGTTAAAACAATGACTAATTAAAGTCTAATGTTAAAAGTAATTGTGGTTCCCTTTAAAAAAAAAAAACAAGTTATGCTCTCAGATATTTTTGATTTAACAACTACGAATAATACCCGTAACCTGCATTTAACTTTGATTGTAAACTTTTTTTTTTATTATAGAGCACATAACCAAATCCAATCTAATCCATATGGTATCAGTGAATGGCATTTTTAGGTGATTGTATCAGAATCTGCATCATAAACCGTGAGGAGCATGGAACATTACAGTAATTTGTTCATAAAACGAGAAAAAACATTAGGAATGTATTTTAGAATGAGTTTTGTCCTACATTATATACACTCACCAAGTATCAAGCTTTGTGTTGTCCAAAGGCTTTGACTCCACATCTTTATGAGCCCCCGATTGCCTCCCAGTCAAACTTCAATTGGCCAATAACTCTCTCCCGTAGACGAGCACTGCAAGATCTCCAACCAGCAAGGCTGAGCTGGTCCATAGAGACTTCACCTTTCGCCTTGGACTTCTACATCCGGCACAACAGGCACCTGCAAAACACATGGATCTTGTTAACCAAATAATGATTAAACATTCATTTACAGTACAGTATTTGGAAATCTATAGTATATATTCATCTTTGCAATGAATATGTCTAAGCCTATTTTCTATAGCTTTATTGCATACCATCAAGGGGTATCATATCACTTATCTATCATTTATGTGTGCAATCAAAAGATGTAGAAATAAATTGTATTGTAATGATTCCCAAATGGATCAATAACATATAGTATCCATGCATTCAGTTAATTACCATGTCATCAGGGTCAGACAACACTTGAACAGAGATGGGTGGAGCAACAAGTGTCTGTACAGCTGGTGTTGAGTGGATGGAAGCAACGCTGAGATCCGATCGCCACATCTTTAGACTTTTTCACAACTGCTGGAAGCTCTGTAAAAGAAAAAGAAAAAACAAGGGGCAAATGAACAAAAATTGTGTGTCACTATACAGTACAGTACAGTAGTGAGACCATTCAAAATTTACATTAGTCATTTGTGCAATGAAGAGCTGAGATATAAAGGAGGAACAGGAAGTAGGAGACTGATCTATAGAATAAATACAACATTCAAACAAGGCATTCTCCATTTCCACATCTGGTTTTAAAAATCAGTGTCTTAATTGCTTTACTCAAACTACTTAGAAATTACCTCTCAAGGCTAGGTTCTGAGTCCGATCCAGTTGTGTCAGATGGGAGGGGTTGGATTGAAGAGCTGAGAGCAGAGAGGCACAGCTGATCTCTGACAACCTGCAGAGTCTGAATCAAAGAGAACATGTGAGTGAGCTGAAGTCAATAGTCTGCAGCTTCCAACAGGATGGAGGAGAAGAGAAGATGGACGAGAGCTCACTCTGAAGAGTTCACACAAACACCTCTCTTCCTCCTGTCACATCAATCAAGTGATGCAGCACATGCAGACAGCTGCACTTGTGGCAGTAACATGAAGAAAAGTGAGCGAGACATTTTCTTCTAAACAACATCACTTCATCATTCTCCTTTCTGGCAGCAGTAAAGAGAAGCAGGTGAAGTGTGAGAAAATAAATCAACATCAAGTTATAAAGTTGTATTTTCTTCTTTACTTGTTAAATGCTGACATAAGTGGAGCTCAGGAACTGTTTGGTTCCTCCTCATGCCATGTTGTGGAATGATGAGAATCAAACTCTTGAACTCTTGAGACTTGCAACAAAGGACTGGGACCAGAGCAGCTGCACATGTTCAGGTTGGGCAGCTGCTCTTGGAGACTGAGAACATGTGAGAAATCTTTAGTTTCTGTTCTACATGCATCACTTTGATGCTTCCATCAACTTAGAGACAAATAAAGAGGATTCAAACCTAAAGATTCACATCAACAAGGGTCAAACACCTCTGCTGTGTTACTATGAACTGTTTAGCACCACCACCACCAAAGTCTGGCACTCATATTAGCCTGCCTGTGTGTCTGTTAGTAAAATATCTCATGTACCAGTAAATCTTTAATGAAACTCTCAGAAAGTATTTGACTCTCAAGACCTCTCAAGACTGTGTGAATGAGATATATTGCATTCACACAGTCTTCCTTCAGCCTCTTGTTTAAGCAGCTACAAAAACAGTAATGTTGCCGAAATACGTATTTAAAGTAAATTAGTATTTCAGCCTGGCTGCGGTTATTGTTCTGCTGGCTAGTGAGCGCATGTGTGTTAACGGACATGCGACGCAAACAGCGTGAGGATGCGGGGCCTTGTCTCTTTGAAAAACCATCCAGGAACTAAGCCAAAAAAAAAAAAAAACTCGTAGCATATATGGCTTATTTAAACGCTAGAATAACCTAACCTGCAGTGTTTTACTTGCCTCAAATTATCTGCCTCAGCAGCACACACACCCGTTTTAGCTCGTTGTTAGCTTAGCTTTTAGCAACAGCAGGTTTTGTTCATTCAAGTGAACAGAGCTAAAACAGCTAGCAAATAAAGAAAACAGAACCGATTGGCTTCAACTTCCAACTGAATGTCCAGTCGTCGTCCAAAGTCAGACCAGTCGACGTCTAATAAAAAGCAAGTTTTACGAGCGCTGAGTCCGAGACAACAAGAGCTTCTTGTCCAACAGATGAAAAGGAAATAGCTACATTTGAACGAAGCGCGCGAAGCAAGAGCGTTGATTGGTTGGATATGATCACATGCTACTTCCCCCGATAAACAGAGGGCCGAATTATCGTACAAATACGAAAATTATCGTACACCTGGCAAGCACTGAGCCTGAGTATAATGGAGACCCCTGATGGACGAAAAAAGGTACTGCAGACAGGAGCATAATAACTTTGGCTAGAAAAACCCAAAACAGGTCGGAGTCATTTTTATTTATTTAATTTAGTCATCCAGTTGGGTTATTCGTTCTGAAACATTTAATAAAAGTAAAAGGATGCAGGTGCAGATTTTAATAACTGTTTGGAGTCAGATGAATAAAAGAAGAGGATAGATTGGGGTTTGAAGAAAAATAAATAATAATAATAATAGTAATGAATTCAATTTATAACGCACTTTTCGTTAATGGAAATCTCAAAGTGCTAAGGAGGGAGTAGCCCTCACAGACAGGTCTTAAATGAATACATATTTAATTTTAATCTATTGGGGACATAAATTGAATCTCAATTTATAATAAGTGGAGAGTTGGACCTTAAAAATCGACTAAGGGGTGGCAAAGACCCGCCAGGGGGTTTTAGTCGGCCCGCAGATGAATCTGAATAAAAAAATAAAAAATAAACGCTATTTTCTTAAAATCTGCAGTAATAAAACAGCTACGCTCGAAGCTCAATTCATGGGTTCACAGTTGCTTCCTAGATGTGGAAAATGGATTTAAAATTCATTCATTTCTAAATTTTGATGCACTTTTAACATGCAGGAAAGGGTTTTAACAGAACTGTTTTTTTTGTTTTTTTGTATGTCCAGAAGCCCAGATTTAGTTTTTTTTTAGATTTCTCTACATGGATTATGGAGCATGCATCAGGGTATTTAACAAAACAGTTTGTTGAATAAATGTTATAAAACGTGCAATCACTGATCAGTTCTTAAATATGTAATGCACTTAAATGTTAAACTGAGTAAAAATGTAAAAGGACAATTAATTTAATGTTAATATTTTTATAATTTCTTTATCCTTTGCGCTAATACAAAGATAAAAGTGGACTTTTGGAATGAGTATTCTGGTCTGACCCCCTTGAGATCAGATTAAGCTGTATGCGGCCCCCAGATCAAAATGAGTTTGACACCCCTGGACTAACAGTTATATACCTGGAACAACAGGCCAAAATGAAAGAGCCCACATTTTACTTTGAATAAATGAGCCACTGAGCTTAATAATTTCAAATTGACAATTTAGGAGGGCATGTAAATACACACGATGCATAAATAACTCCAACAAGAAGGCAGATCTTAGAAGGCTCAAGGAATTTGCTAATTATCATAGACTGTATACTAGCAAGGGGGTCTTAGAAGACCGTACATTGTACGTTCTGAAATAAAAGTAGGCTACAGTATTTTTTGATTTCAGGGTTAAATTGATTATTTCACTTTTAGGTAAACTAATGTTTTGGATCTGTTGTGCAGATCAGATTAGAAGATGCCTCCGTCGAAGGATCCATAATAAAGATTGTTAACAGAAGATTAATTTGATCCTGGTCTGTTAATGATTTTTTAATTTTTTAATTTTTTAATTTTTTAAATAGCCTCATTGAACAGTGTTGATGGAACGGCAAGAGCGAGTCTTATAAATCCCACCTCATCTATACAGAACACATAATGGTAAATATGCATTAAGATAGGCCTCTGTCAAAACACATGCAGCATCTGACTTTTGAATCTCAGCTACTGTGGTTATTGATCAGATCGGATCAGATTTAATATGAAGGTGTGTCCGGAAACTGACTCACTGTGATTTCACTGGGAAGAACAAACTCATATGCAACCTTGCTCAAAGAACTTTGAGGGGCATACGCAAGGAACGACTGAAAACAACAAAGGCACCAAAAGAACAAAAGACTGTCCACAAAAACTTTCAGCCGAGCAGAGGCAAAGACTTTCTCAAAGAACTGTCAAAACATGGTCATCAGACACAAATGGCCAGGATATACGGTCCGGATTTGGGGGGTCCGGACGAGAATCAGAACCCAGTGAACGTCTCACTGGGGGCTGGAACAAGAGAAAGCTGAACACGTTCTCCAAACAGACAAGAGAACAAATGGTCCTGAAGTCACTCACACCAGCAAAGGCCGCACCCATATTGATCTGTGAGGATCTGTCGTTGGTCTTAGTAGCCGGGATCAAAACTACAGTTGCTATGATAAATTTTTAATGAAACACATAGGCGACATTTAGGGCCTGCTAGCGCGGGCCTCATGATTTTTAGTTATACTGTGCTCAGGTGGATCTGACGACTTGCTTCTTCTGGTTCCTGTAACTCTGTGGTGAAGCTGAAGGGGAGCAAGGGAAATGATCCTAGCTCCTGACCCCAAAACGAGTTAACTTTTATATTTTTGTTTTTGCAGCTGTCCTTGGCGGAGTGCATGTTGGGATTCTGATGTGTCACAAGGGGTACATTTTGGTAAATGATTATAATTTTAAAGAAAATGAGATGATATCGTAGATTATAGTTAGCTATATGGTTGTGAAAACCAAATTAGTGGTGGCAATAGGCAGAGGTTTAGGAAACATCTGACACTAGTGCTTAGGTTAAAGGATGGTAAATTAAATTTAGACACAATTTCCAATTTAACAACCAAATAACTTTGGCATAATTGAAACAAGGTAGGGTTTTGTTTCAAAAGGGGGTTAAGGGGCTGACAGATGTTTCTAAAAATAGAAAGGTTGAAATTGGTCTCTAGAAATAACTAATTAGAAATAACTAGATTGTAAATGTTTCCTAGAAACAACTAGGCCGAAAATGTTCCTAGAAATAACTAATTAACTAAAAGATGGTAAATACATTTTGGTATACAAAGAATAATAAGGATAACTGATAAATTTGCGTTATAAACAAAGTTCACTTGCGTTGATATTGAGGTGGCATTGGTCTTGAACGTTTGATTTTCTTTAATCATGTCATGGAGGAAGGAGTATTGGTGCAAGCATATTTCAAATGAGCAATTAACAACACTGTTTTTTTTTTCCTCTGTGAAAGTGTGTGTGAAGCAGGATGGGGGACGCCCCTTGGAAATGTTTCCTGCCTGCAGGCTCAAACCACTCAAACCTGAAGTGGACCTGATCAGAGGATGTTTAGAAATAATATGATGGTTCTGTAGATTTATAGCAATTGACTTGACTAGACGACATGTGACTTATTGACTCAGGAAAAAGGTGTATAGAACCACAGGTGTACAATGTTTTTTAATTATGCTCTGCCGCCGCTTGCTATGTTATTTTTTAATTATGCTCTGCCGCCGCTTGTGATGTTATTGTTATGTGTGTAATTTCTGCTATAAGCTGAGTGAAAAGGTACAGTATTTTTTGTAAGTATGAACCGCCTTAAAACTACTCATAATTAACCCTAATGAAGATTAAGCCTCTTCCAAACCAACTAACATGCATGATTCATTCTTTGTACTACTGATTTATAATTGATTGGGTGTTGTTTGCTGTGGCACATTCTGTTTATGATAGGTGGTTCCTGGAAATGCTCCAGCTGAGGGAGTTTTCTCAACGGAGTCCCGGGGAGGCAAGACCAGAACAGCCCTGGTCAGGAAGGACCCGTGGGGGGTCGCTGAACGCACACCCCAGGCAGTGCGTGTCAATGCCAGGGGATCCACACGGTTCAGTGTGCTCCAGCCCGTGAACCAGGAAGGAGCTAAAGGATTGGGCTGGACAACAAGAGGAGCTCGCATTCGAACTCTCATGCCTTGATAGACCCAAAGTAGTTGAATAAAGTTGCGTGCAATGCCGGGGGTCTGCCCTGAGCAACGCCAAGGGAATGCCCCTGAGGAGACAACTGCCTGATGCGGAGGAGGAACTTGGGAACTTAAGGTTCATAATTCTGCAATATCCTAAGCACTTACTATTATTATTGTTCATAGTTTGCATATATTTCCTTATATTCTACAATTTGCATATTAACAAATTGAGTCAAAATGTGGTGGCCAGACAAGAGGGCATAACTTGGAGGATTTTGAAAAAACTGATTGAATATTGTGTATATATGCATTAAACTACATTGTGTGTTGTGTGATTTTATTTCTTTTGTGATGGACCTCAGCAGAATGAGGTCCAAAGGGGGATTGTTGTGAAATGAAAATATATGTATCTTTGTGTTTTCTTTTATTATGAAGGAGTCTTCACACGGCGTTCAAAATGATCAAATTTCTCTCATAGAATGGTAAGGGTTTCCTGAGAGGAGACAGAATAGTGAGCATGTGCTCATGTGAGGCTTTGGGACTTAAGGAATGCTTGAAAGTGGATCTTTTCTTGTCTCTGAGTGGCTTATGGCAGCCTTTCTGTCAAATTTCTCTCATAGAATGGTAAGGGTTTCCTGAGAGGAGACAGAATAGTGAGCATGTGCTCATGTGAGGCTTTGGGACTTAAGGAATGCTTGAAAGTGGATCTTTTCTTGTCTCTGAGAGGTTTATGGCAGTGCCTTTTGTCAGTTTTATGACTTCACAGATTTTATGACTGGCAAGGAGACACTGGTCTCTTTGTTCTGGGTGTAAGCCACACTTCCCCCATCAGCCTCATGTGAAGAAAGGTGTCCAGCTCTGAAAACTGTGTTCACTTGAAGGCGCAGAGAACATGGTTGCATAAAACGTAGTAAAACAATTAATACCTTGATCATAAAGCACTTGTGCATTAATTATATAATAGTTGTGAAGTAGTTTTCAATCAGATTAAAAGTAGAACTGTGTAAGGTCAGCCTGTATAAATAAAGGTTGAATGAATGAATATTATCCTTCACTCTTTTACCAAAAAAAGGGTTCTGTAGACTGAAAAAAGCAAATGGTATTTCCTCTATCAGTTAAGGGGGAGGGAAAATACCCCACCAGAGAGACAAAGAGGATCCAAGGCAGGAATATCCTGCAGGAGTATAAAAACA
>JBBPBX010021913.1:0-38942 GCA_038048925.1 Garcialebias charrua
ATATACATATATATATATATATATATATATATCTAGGGGTGTAACGGTACGCTAAAATCACATTTCGGTTCGGTTCAATTACAAGGAGGGCTCGGTTCGGTTTATTTTCGGTTTATTTTCGGTACAAAAAAAAAAAGACAAATAAAGACTTACAAAATGTTTATTTTGAAAATATGCCAAAAATATGTTTGTATTGTATTGTAGTAATAAATAAAAGTGACCCATTTGGATGATATTTTAAATAAACAGCACTCTACAATAAATAAATTATATTAAAAATAATAAAAATCTTAATGAATACAATAACAGTCAGAACCAGAACAATAAGCAGCAACAGACTGTTTACAATCTTAACTAATAAAGTTTTTGTCCAGTAGCACCAGTGTGGCTGTATTTGTCCTCATTACTCACAACCTCTTCTTGGTGGGACTGGTCCTGGAACAGTTCCAGAGTTCAATTCAGTCATCACACACTTCTTAGCTGCAGCAGGTGATCTCTGGTGGATTTCCCTGAAGTGGAAGGAGAGCAGCTACCTCTGTAACTGGAAATACTGGAAATAAAACACAGAGGTAAAAAAATAAGTTAATAAGATTATAATTTTAAATAATAATAAATTATAAATAATAATTATAATAAAATAACAATACCTCTTGAACGGTTGAATATCTCACTCATCATCAGGGCAGGGTTTAAATCAGCTCCAGGACTTGTTGACCATCAGTTTTAGTTTTTTCATAAAGAGCTGAACTTTTTGACTTAAGTGTTGACGTGATGGATGTCTCATAGCAAGGATCAACTGTGCATTAAAAACTTTCAGACTTAGATTCAGAGCTTTAAAAACTCATACAGTTTGTGTTATTGATCTGGACCCATCTAAATTACCTGATGAAGTTGTTTAAATGCAGCTGTGTTGTTAGCGCACTTTGTAGAAGTTGTTTAAATGCAGCTGTGTGGTTAGCGTACTTTGTAACAGCTCGTTCACGTTCTGATGACGTAGTTTCCAGCGCGTTCACGTTAGACGTGTTGCTGCTGCAGATCCAGTCTTCATGAAAAAACGTCCACACACACAGCTTTGTGCGCTCGTCTTTTAACAAGAAAACCATAACGTTAACAAACAGGAAACCGCAGCGAGAAGCTAACGGCTAATGCTGCGCGTGCTGCGAGATAATAGCTCCGTGCTGAAACGCGCCCAGGAAATTTTGTTCCGCGGCGCACATATTAACATTCAATGAGTGAAAAAATAACCGTTTCGGTACAGCACGTTCGGTTCGGTCCACCTCCGTACCTTTTCGGTTCGGTACACCAACTACAACCGTTACATGCCTAATATATATATATATATATGTATATATATGTATGTATATATATATATGTATGTATATATATATATATGTATATATATATATATATATGTATATATATATATATATATATATATATATATATATACACACAGTATATCATAACAAGTACCACAGCAATATGGTGTTAGTCATCATGTTTCCATAAAAAAAGATGCATACTTTGTACTGTTTCTTAAATTAAAAAAAATATATTTTTAGTCTTTTTTGGCATTTGTCAATTTCATCAGGCACTGCGCGTTGTGATGAAGGTCGACCATTTTATGAAAACTATCTGCTTGGCTGGAAGTCAAAAATTGTGAAGCAACACAATTTTTATGATGCTAATGTTGAGTTCAGGATCATGAGGATCCCTGATCTCTTGTAAATGAGTCCTCGTGACTCATTGAGACTAACCTGTATAAATAATGGTTGATGAATGAGAGAATCTGTTTTTCCAAGTTCATATGTACGATTTTGAGACAATCGTAAATTGTGTTGAACCAGTCAATGTCTCTTACTAGGGAGCTAATAGGACTGTTTAATGTGATGCAGTGTTGTAGTCTACATTTTGTACTCGGTATACTGTGCTTGGAAACAGAAGTTGGTGAGAACAATGTAATATTCAATGTATTTTGATTTTTAAGCATATTGAACATTTCAAAATTTCTCTGATGTTTATATTTGAATAAATGTACAACAAACTTTGTACAACAGTTGGCTTTGTGTTAAAACATGTTATAGAATTTATAAAACAGTATCAAAGCAAAACATGTTCAAGTATTAAGTAGTAAGTACATAAGTATTAATTATACAAAAAACAGGTTGAACCAACTCAATGGGCCTCATGCACGAACATGTTCATATTTTTATCCTAAATTTCTCTTACTTTTGTTCGTACGAAGCGTTCGTACGAACATGCCACGTCAGATTCAACAAACTCTTCTATCCTCAGGAAAAGTGTGTAAATGAGCTGCGTACGTATGATGAATTCCACCTGTTCTATCCACCTGCGCGTGCACGCGGAGAGGTTATTTACATAATTCCCACCCCTCAAAACACCATATAAGGCTACGTTTCCTGCCTCAGAGGCAAAACGTGTTCGTTCATAAAATGACAGCGAAAAGTAAAAAGAAGAACTCTACCGGTGCGGAGATTGAAGTTCTGCTCTCTGAGATCAAGAAAAGAAAATCTGTCCTTATTAGCAGCGTCACTCATGGGAGTAAATGACCAGCTAAAGCCAAAGAATGTTTGTTTATAATAAATGTGGACCTTAAAATATACACGCGTCCTGGTGGCTCACTGGGTAAAGCATTGCATCGTTAGGTGCTCCTAACCTTATTGAGACCTCGTGGGTTCGATTCCCACAAGATATGACTATTTTCTTTTCCTTCTTTCTTTAGATTATTTATTCATTCCAGATTAAAAAGACTTTATGCTTTATTTCATGTTGTATTGTAAATAGTTTTCTTGTGTTTTTTAAATCTGGAATGAATTAAAAGGAGAAAAAAAACGTTGTCCCATGTGGGAATTGAACCCATAAGGTTCGGAACTGCGACGCAACGCTCATCTCATTGAGCTATCTGAGATCTATGACTGCAACAGGAGGAGGTCAATGTAAAGTCTGCGTTACCGAAGTCTGCGTTACCGAGACAAATTAAACTTAAATTAATTCATAATTTAAGTTGGTTTCAGTTTGAGATCTTCATATTAATATTGTAGTGTTAGAAAACGGCATTGATAACAAATTGATTTTAATTTAAATACTTTAATCCGTTAGTCATTATTGCATTTAAAATTATAATTCGACTTCAAACAGAACCTATTGTCAAGAACAATTGTGGTGCGTGACTTTTTTAAACTCTAAATATTTTCTAAATAACGAAATATGAAGTTATTAGTGGAGAAATTCCATCTGGATGACAGCAGACCGACTGCTCGTAAAATATACGACAGGTCCGGACCACTCGTAAATTTTGTTCGTATCTGAAAAAAATCTTAGGATACGAAAACATTGTTGAATGCCACAAATGATCCTAAATCACTCGTACGCACAGTTTAAGAATGAATCTGTGCGTACGAACAGTTCGTGCATGAGGCCCAATGTGTCTAAAAATGTTCCAAATGTGCCGACAATGACACAAGCCCAATGATATGTCACATAGCATTGGGCACTTTTATGTGGTTGTACTGTAATTTCCAAGTTTTACTAATGGGTACACTCCGTTTACCCGCGTATCACATAGACTACACCACTGCTGTGATGACAGTCACTGACTTCTACAGATGTTAGCAACTATATCTGAGCTGATTTCTTATTGAAAGAAAATCTGGGTCATGTGTTCAGATTAAGAGAGTTTATATCCATCAAGTCAGAGTCAGAGTCAGAGTCAGAGAGAATTTATTGTCATTTGCACCGCATGTAGTACATGTGTTGAAAACGAGATTATGTACACAGGGTCCCAGTTACATCCAACAACAAATGCAAGAGAAATACAATAATAACATCTAGGATTAACTAAGAGAGACATCACATCAGCTAGTAATACACTAAGCCCTAATGTAGTAGAAAAACATCATTATAAACAGCAGCACGAACATGAGCAGATGGTCACAGATGAACGCAGCAACAAGAAACAGATCAGTATCAGTATGATGTGACATTTTGCAGTGTTTATTCTTATTATTTATTTATTCATGAGTCTGACAGCCTCAGGGTAGAAGCTGTTCCTCAGTCTAGTGGTTCTACATTTGATGCTCCTCAACCTCCGTCCCGAGGGGAGTGGTGCAAAGAGTGAGTGTGCTGGGTGAGTGAGGTCTTTCATGATGCAGGTGGCTCTTTTTCTGCATCTGGAGGTGTAAATGTCTGTGATGGTGGGGAGACTGACTCCCACAGACTTCTGTGCAGCCTTCACCACTCTCTGCAGAGCTTTTCTCTCTGCAACTGTGCAGCCTCCATGCCACACGTTGATGCTGGAGCACAGGACGCTCTCCACTGCACACCTGTAGAACGAGGTGAGGACTGGGCTTCTCAGACCGGCTCGTCTCAGCCGTCTGAGGAAGTAGAGTCTCTGATGACCTTTCTTGATCAGGCTGGTGGTGTTATTGCTCCAGCTGAGGTTATCATTCATGTGTACACCCAGGTATTTGTAGCTGGAGACCACCTCAATGGTGTACAACTAGATAACCACATGGATTTTAGCTGGTGCAAGCAAATATATCAATATCATCAGCAAAACAATGAATATACACCTTGTGAAAAATGAGAACATTAGTGGTACAGCACAGGTTGAACAACTGGGAGATAAAGTTAGAGAGGCCATACTGAGATGGTTTGGACATGTCCAGAGGAGGGACAGTAGGTATATTGGTAGAAGGATGTTAGAAATGCATCTGCCAGGAAAAAGACAAATATAACATATATGAATGCAGTCGGAGAGGACATGGAGGTACAGTAGTTGGAGTGAGGACAGAGTGAGGTGGAGGAGGATGACTCGCTATGGTGACCCCCTGAAAAAAGAAAATCTGAAAGAAGAAGATATGCTTCATGAAAATGCACCTAAAGAAAGCATATTCGTTAAAAATGGAATGGGAACTCAAATAGAGCCTTGAGGTACACCAAAACTACAGTGTAAGTGGGAACATGGAAATTTTCCCTAAATCTTCCATTGGATAAGCACTCTTTAAAGGTTGGACTTTTAAAGTGAACACAGAAACACACACTGTTAATGGTGTCAAAAACTCCAGGCTGATCAACAGTACAGTACAGTACCAGGACAGCAGAATCACCAGAGTCAACAGTTAACGCAAGTCATCTTAGACTCTTAAAACATCTGCTTTAGTTCTGTGGTGTTACCTGGAACAAAATTACATCATATTTTGCAGGATTAACCATCTACAGGCTAAAATTTATTCACTACAAAAACGCAGAAAAGAAGGCACACGCCCACAGCAACAGATACGTTTTAAATCTGTGCTTTGGTTCCACCAAAACAAACTCAGAACTATTTCAGTTTGCATCCTAGACATGTTTGTGTGACTCACTCATTACGAGCGAATAAAGGACTCTGTGAAGAGTTTTTGAAACTTCTTGATCTGGTGAACTCCATCAACATCTAGTGTGCCTGCAGTGAGCCAGACCTCACAGACTGGCAGATGCATTTATGGTTAAATATCAGTAGAGATGAGGCTCAAACATCCAGGCTCCTCTAATATAAACAAGCTCAATTGTAGCAGCATGCCTGTTCATATTAAGGTAAAAGAATGAGCATTAAGCCCACACACTGTGCCTTTTACTAATGGCAGTTTATTTGAAAGACCATAAAAGTTTAATAATCGGACTCCGACAGTGCCGGCCTCTCTCCTGCAACTTTAGGTAAAACTTCTCATGCACTCACCGAACCTCTTGTATCCAAAAGACTGTACTTCCTCCTCGTCTCCAAAGTCGTCTGTAAGACAAAATCAGATACATAAATGATTATTATACGCACATACATCACCTGAAATGCAATGGTGGATTTCAATAAGTCAAACTAATCACGGATTTAGACCCGAGGCGATAGAGTTTCATCTCCAGTCTTTGTGTTTGTGTGTGTGGAGGTCAGTGGTCCCAGGAATGCAACTAGCTGCGGTTTCTCTAGTTTGTTGACAGTAAACCTTAATTACACTTCTGCTGCCATGCACTACAGTGAAAAGTGGAGCAAAAGCCTAGAGAGCATCTCTGGTAATGACAGACAGATGGGGCTGAGGGGAGGAGGACATGGGAGATGGAGAGGGATGAGTGTGTGTTTATTGTTGGGAGGTCAGAGAGGGTTAGATCAGAAGAAGAGACATGAATGTAGAGCGGATCGCACATTCCTGACCGTTACTTAACCGCAGTGTCTCTCAGAGGAAAAAAAAATCAAGCATTCTTTGTAACATAAGTATTTAGTATGCTCCCTTAAAATGGCTTCCTGTCAGAGTTGGAGCTCTAAAATTGTTGCAATGCATAATTTCATCTTTACTATGATGTTTACACCATGTTAATTAAACATATATACACTCAAAAACAATAACAAGGAACAGGTTGGATTGTATTGAATAGAAATGTGTTGCATGACATAACAGGAGTAGGATTACCTTACCATTTTTACAACAGTAAAAACTTGGAATTAACACTACTGTAATTGTAAACTACTTCATGAATGAAGCAACATGCGGTGTTGTTCACCGCATTATGTGGGAAGATTATAAGCAGTTAATATTTTACCTGTTGCAGATAGCTCCTTGAACCTCGGTTTGGAGCAACGTGGTTTAACTTTGACCACATTGATGAGCTAATGACTAGTCAGAGCAGGGCTAAAATTTCAGTCAGAATCAAATGTTTATTTTCCCCAACTGAGGTTGCTGATTATCCATGCTGCTGATCTCATTCTGCTGATTATTTTACGCTGCTGCATTAATTAATTCAGACTCATCCACCCACAAAGACTCACGCTCGTGCTGCTGTTGCTCGATGTATTGGTGTTTAGCGTTTTAGCATTTGGCGTTCATTTAGCATATATCTTTGTTGATATCTTAAATTATTATTTACTGTTTATTTTTATACTTTATTTTTTTTTGTTATTGTTGGGTGGAACTGGGACCCTGTGTATACAATTTCATTCCACCTCATGACAAGAACCTTGGAATAATGATCTACAACAGGTGAGATATTAAAGGTTCAGTCTGCAGTTTCTGTAGAACATCAGCACTTAGAAAAAATTTCAACAAGCAAAGCATTCTGATCCCTCCCCCTCAGAGCCATATATGGCTCTGCCCCCTTGTGGTCTGTTGAAATTTGAATTCAAGCTCTGTTTTTATTGGCTGATTCAAATTCAAGCTCGGTTTTTATTGGCTGGTTACAAACTTTGTTTTTATTGGCTGGAAAATGGCGGGTCACTTTTTCTTTTTAGAAATGCTTATTTACCACCTGGAGAAGCAAGGGGACAATATTTGTTTTTAGTTTTTTCAGAGATTACCTCTCTAACATCAATCTAGTGACAGAGTGAATAAATATGTTAAAATATATATTGTTTGAAAAGTTACAGACTACATTACAATCTTACATACCCCAGCTTTAATAGTTCACAAACTTTCAGAGAATCTTTAGAGTCATTTGCACCACGTGTGGTACATGTGATGAAACGAGATTATGTACACAGGGTCCCAGTTACATCCAACAATAAAATGTAAAAGTAAAACAGGAATAACATCTAAGATATGAACCAAGAAAAACATCAACTAAAATTACACAAAACTATAAATACACTATGCACTAATATCATAGAAAACCATTACTCCACACAGCAGCACGAACATGAGTCTGCACGAGCAGATGGGCACAAATGAACACAGCAACATGAAGCAGATCAGCAGCAACATGAAGCAGACCAGCAGCAACATGAAGCAGACCAGCAGCAACATGAAGCAGACCAGCAGCAACATGAAACAGATCAGCAGCAACATGAAACAGATCAGCAGCAACATGAAACAGATCAGCAGCAACATGAAACAGATCAGCAGCAACATGAAGCAGATCAGCAGCAACATGAAACAGATCAGCAGCAACATGAAACAGATCAGCAGCAACATGAAACAGATCAGCAGCAACATGAAACAGATCAGCAGCAACATGAAACAGATCAGCAGCAACATGAAACAGATCAGCAGCAACATGAAACAGATCAGCAGCAACATGAAACAGATCAGCAGCAACATGAAACAGATCAGCAGCAACATGAAACAGATCAGCAGCAACATGAAACAGATCAGCAGCAACATGAAACAGATCAGCAGCAACATGAAACAGATCAGCAGCAACATGAAACAGATCAGCAGCAACATGAAACAGATCAGCAGCAACATGAAACAGATCAGCAGCAACATGAAACAGATCAGCAGCAACATGAAACAGATCAGCAGCAACATGAAACAGATCAGCAGCAACATGATGTGATATTTCACAGTGATTATCCTGGTTAGATATTCATGAGTTTAACAGCCTCAGGGTAGAAGCTGTTCCTCAGTCTAGTGGTTAATGCTCCTCAGCCTCCTTCCTGAGGGGAGTGGGGCAAAAAGTGTGTGTGCTGGGTGAGTGGCGTCCTTCATGATGCAGGTGGCTCTCGAAAGACCCCACTCACACACACTTTTTGCCCCACTCCCCTCAGTTCCACTTTGAAGTGTCTAAATGTGTTACTTTAAGAAAAGTCTTGCCCAGAAAATTAGTTTTACCAACCAATTTAAAATGAATCAAACAAACAAACAAACAATTGAATCAGAACTAAATGTTTCGACCAAGCGCAAATATATTAAATTACAACATTTATCTTAAAACAACCCCGTATAATTGTTGTTATTGTAATTGTATACTCTAGAGTTGAGAGTTTTATGATGAGTTTGTGTTTTGAGGGTTTGGTTGCAGCTGGTGACTTTATGTCCTGCAGAACTGAACTGTCGTGACTCGCCAAAGTTTGATAAGAACATGAACTTAAACAATATACACTGACCTGATCATGCAGTCTGACTTATTAAAGCAGCCCACAGTTCGTACCTTTCATGGCGTTTTATAACTTGTTGACTGCAGCAGCGATGAGGATCCCAGTCACTTTCTGCGCATCTCCGCAGCATCCAGAGCAAAGAGGTAAACTTCCCCCTCAGAGACAACTCCTTCTGGTTCCAGCTGCTGTAATTTATGGCTCTGTGTTCATGCCTCTCCTCTCTGTTTAGAAGCCCATGGTCTCAGTTCTCCTGCAGGTCTTCTTTGAGGAGGGTTCAGTTCTGTGATGAGCCCAGAGACTCCCCTCACAGCCGAGCCTCGCTGTCGCCACCTTAATAAAGTCACCCAAAACCATATCTGATGTTTCCGGTATTGGCTTTCAAAATAAAACGCGTGTTTTATGTTTTGCATGCATCAGGGTATGTTTTGCATTATTTATTTATAAAAAAATATATATATGTTTTGTTTTTTCTAGTAAAAAGTATATTTTTCCAATACTGTAACATTGTCAAGATCGGCTATTGTGATTGTTGCACTAAACTCTTACTGGACACTGCAAATAAAAAAAAACTAAATTGTTAGAAAAATACATTAGTTAAATGTGAAATGTACTAGAAATTGAAAATTGGGATGAGTTATTCATTTTGTTCTTTTATTTATAGATGATACGGCTTCGAGGCGATTCTGGTCCACCATCCGGCGTCTCAGGGGGGGAAAGAGGTACGCAACCAACACCATTTATGGTGGGGGTGGCGTGCTACTGACCTCAACTCGGGATGTTGTGAGTCGGTGGGCGGAATACTTCGAAGACCTCCTCAATCCTACTGGCACGTCTTCCACTGAGGAAGCGGAGCCTGGGGACTTTGGGTCGGGTTCTCCGATCTCTGGTGCTGAGGTCGCCGAGGTGGTTAAAAAGCTCCGCGGTGGCAAGGCTCCGGGGGTGGATGAGATTCGCCCGGAGTTCCTTAGGGCTCTGGATGTTGTAGGGTTGTGTTGGCTTACGCGACTCTGCAATATCGCGTGGACATCGGGGGCAGTTCCCTTGGATTGGCAGACTGGGGTGGTGGTTCCCCTATTCAAAAAGGGGGACCGTAGGGTGTGTTCCAACTATAGGGGGATCACACTCTTAAGCCTCCCTGGTAAGGTCTATTCAGGGGTTCTGGAGAGGAGGGTCCGTCGGATAGTCGAACCTCGGATTCAGGAGGAGCAATGTGGTTTTCGTCCTGGTCGTGGAACACTGGACCAGCTCTACACCCTCAGCAGGGTCCTGGAGGGTGCGTGGGAGTTTGCCCAACCAGTTTACATGTGCTTTGTGGACTTGGAGAAGGCATTCGACCGCGTCCCTCGGGGGGTTCTGTGGGGGGTACTCCGGGAGTATGGGGTACCAGGCCCTTTGATAAGGGCTGTTAGGTCCCTGTACGACCGGTGTCAGAGCTTGGTCCGCATTGCCGGCAGTAAGTCAGGCTCGTTTCCGGTGAGAGTTGGACTCCGCCAAGGTTGCCCTTTGTCACCGATTCTGTTCATAACTTTTATGGACAGAATTTCTAGGCGCAGCCAAGGTGTTGAGAGGATCCGTTTTGGTGACCTTAGAATCGCTTCTCTGTTTTTTGCAGATGATGTGGTCCTACTGGCTTCATCAGTTCGTGATTTACAACTTTCACTGGAGCGGTTTGCAGCCGAGTGTGATGCGGCCGGGATGAGGATCAGTTCCTCCAAATCCGAGGCCATGGTCTTGAGCCGGAAAAGGGTAGCATGCCCTCTCCGGGTCGGGGAGGAGGTCCTGCCCCAAGTGGAGGAGTTTAAGTATCTCGGGATCTTGTTCACGAATGAGGGAAAACTGGAGCGTGAGATCGATAGGCGGATAGGTGCAGCGTCCGCAGTGAAGCGGGCGCTGTACCGGTCTGTCGTGGTGAAGAGAGAGCTGAGTCAAAAGGCAAAGCTCTCAATTTACCGATCGATCTACGTTCCCACCCTCATCTATGGTCATGAGCTTTGGGTTATGACCGAAAGAACAAGATCTCGGATACAAGCGGCTGAAATGAGTTTTCTCCGCAGGGTGGCTGGACTCTCCCTTAGAGATAGGGTGAGAAGCTCAGTCATCCGGGAGGGACTCGGAGTAGAGCCGCTGCTTCTCCACATCGAGAGGAGCCAGTTGAGGTGGCTCGGGCATCTGGTTAGGATGCCTCCTGGACGCCTCCCTGGTGAGGTGTTCCGGGCATGTCCCACCGGGAGGAGACCCAGAGGAAGACCCAGGACGCGCTGGAGGGACTATGTTTCTCGGCTGGCCTGGGAACGCCTTGGGATTCCCCCGGAGGAGCTGCTCCAAGTGGCTGGGGAGAGGGAAGTCTGGGCCTCCCTACTTAGGCTGCTACCCCCGCGACCCGACCCCGGATAAGCGGAAGAAGATGGATGGATGGATGGATGGATTTATAGATGATTATTGTTTGAATTGATTGTTAAAGAAAGGGGGCAGATATGATAAGAGTTCTTCTTCTTTCAGCTACCTTTATGTTTTGTTTTCATAAAATATGTGAAATTGTTTCGTGTTTAAATTTAAAATGAATAAATTATTAAAATTAAAAAAATTAAAAATAAATAAAATAAGGACGGATTTTGGACATAATTAGA
This sequence comes from Garcialebias charrua, assembly GCA_038048925.1. NCBI lineage: Eukaryota > Metazoa > Chordata > Actinopteri > Cyprinodontiformes > Rivulidae > Garcialebias > Garcialebias charrua. Next base: position 11,485 of record JBBPBX010021913.1, read on the forward strand.
TTTTTTTTCATACGACCTTTAGACAGTTTTATCCCATTGAGCCTCGGCGACTCATTTACAAGAGAGACCTGATTTCTTAACAAAGATTGATGACAACAGCAACAATAGACAGTCGCAAAAGAGGCATACAAATTTTTAATTTCTTCTTATTCTTATTTTAACAAATCAAAACAAAACAGCAGCCAAAAGGAAAGTCAAAAGAAAAAGTAGCGAGTAAAAAACAAACAACAACAAAAAAAACAGCTAGATTCAGTGTAGAAAACTAAAAACTGTTATGATCCAGCGTGATGTGGGAGGAATGAGTCCAGTAGTGCAGACGGACACTCAGAGACACGAGGTAAAAAGTCAAAAATACTTTAAAGCTGGGGTATGTAAGATTGTAATGTAGTCTGTAACTTTTCAAACAATATATTTTTAACATATTTCTTCACTCAGTCACTATCTACAGACAAACTGATGTTAGACAAAGTAATCTCTGAAAAAATCTATTGTCCCCTTGCTTCTCTATCAGCATTTATAAAAACACTGAAAACACAAGAGTGACCAGGACACTGACAGCCAATAAAAACAGAGTTGTTTGTCACGCCCCAACCCACGCCCCCACCTGTCCCAGCCGCAGCTCGTTCTCATTCAAAGGATTGCAAAGCGATGCAGGACTGTTTTTTATGTGACACAAAATGTATTAAATATCCCTTCTTTATCCCAGAGCTGGACTTTTATTTAGTTTTTTTGCCAAAAGCCAAGTGATCGCTTCATCCTTCACTGACAGACATGAGGAAATGGATTTGTCACGACTCACGAGCGAATTAAAACATGTCCAACGTTGCTTCGTGAACCTCTGATGATTTCTGCTGGATTTTGTGTTGTAGGATGAGTGATTCGTGGTTTTATTAAATTTTTTAAACAGTTATATTGTCATATAAACACAGAATATCGCAGCGCAGACAGGAGGAGGTGGAGCATTCCACACATTCCAGACCAGCGCAGCGACATGAGAAAGTCACGAGCGAATTAAAACATGTCCAACGTTGCTTCGTGAACCTCTGCTGGTGTCTGCTGGATTTTGTGTTGTAGGACTAGCGCTCCATGTTTTTATTTTATTTTATTAGAAGGTTTTATTTCCATAAACACAGAATATCGCAGTGGCTCTGAGCAGACAGAAGCAGGGGGCGGAGCAGATCCCAAGTTCACCAGAGCTCGGACTGTGCCATATATGGCTCTGAGGGGAGGGAGCAGAATGCTTTTCTGCGATGAAAATATTTCTAAGTCCCAGAGAGTCCCAGAGTGTTCAAATATCGCAGACTATAGCTTTAATTAGGGATGGGGCCGATCCAATCCAGTATCGGTATCGGTATCCGATACCAGCATTATTTAAGTATCGGGTATCTGATCCAACCTGCCGATACTTTTCCGATCCAGCTTCAAAGAGCACTTGTGTTCAATCACATTCTGTGACTGCCCTTCTTAACACTGTGTGAGATAAACCCAATGAAGACACTCTTAAGCCTTACAATAGGGAACCCACTGACTTTAACAGCACACAGGACAGGAGGCAAGTATACCACACACATGTCCTCCTTACTCATGGTGCAGCTGAAAAAACTAAAAAAGCGCTAAGCATGATGGGAAAGACAACACAGCCACTGCCGTGGCGGGGAATGAATAGATTGGGTACAAAAGTTTCATTATACAGAGTCACATACCTGAACAGTATTGGATCGGAAAAGTATCGGTATCGGTCGATACTCAGTTAATAAGTATCGGTATCGGATCGGAAGTGAGAAATGTGGATCGGTGCATCCCTAGCTTTAATAACAAAAACTCAAAAGCTCAACTGTGGCTTAATACAAAAACTTCAACATGACGAGTTGTACTCACAAAAACCAAGGAGCTGCAAAAACACGACACACCAGGAAGGAAGATGAATGGCCTGACAAAGACATGCACACAAATGCAAACTTATATACACAGCCTAATTACCTAAATTATAAACACCTGAGAACACACACACCTGAGACAGACAACATGCAAGACAAGGTGATGGGCGGAAGGAGACGACCACCAGAGGGAGCCACATCCTTACAAAAACAAGAGCACGTCTCTTGCCAGGAACTTAAACAGATGTTTAATAGCCACTTAGACAGGTCAAGAGCTTCAGATCTTTTGCAAGATATTCCAGGTAACAGGAGTGGAGTAGTAGAAGGCCCTTTTGCCTAGTTCAGACCTCGCTGAGGGGACAATGCATGTAATAATATCCTGAGAGTGCACACTGTATCCGCACTCACGCAGAGACATGTAGGAGGAGATGTATGAAGGCAGCAGACCAAGAAGCGATTTAAAGATGAAAATGTACCAGTGGAAGAGTCTGCGTGAAGTTAATGATGTCCTGTTAACAGGGTGCAGTGGTGGGTACGGTAGTTACAGCCAGTTATGAATCAATGCAACATGACAGGCAGCATCCAACATCTGCAGGGTGCTTGTAGCATTCATGTAAAAAATGTCACCATATGGAGGGAAGGAAAGTCACAGTTACAAGGTGTTCCCTAGCATTCAAAGTTAGACATGATCTATTTCTGAAAAAGAAACCCAGTTTAACTTTCAGTTTCTTTACTAGGTTTTCCACATGAAGCAGGAAAAGAGCCACCTGCATCATGAAAGACCTCACTCACCCAGCACACTCACTCTTTGCCCCACTCCCCTCAGGACGGAGGTTGAGGAGCATCAAATGTAGAACCACTAGACTGAGGAACAGCTTCTACCCTGAGGCTGTTAGACTCATGAATGAATAAATAAAAATAAAATAAAAATAAACACTGCAAAATATCACATCATGCTGATGCTGATCTGTTTTCTTGTTGCTGTGTTCATCTGTGACCATCTGCTCATACAGACTCATGTTCGTGCTGCTGTTTATAATGATGTTTTTCCACTATATTAGGGCTTAGTGTATTACTAGTTGATGTTTTTCTTAGTTAATTCTAGATGTTATTACTGTTTTTCTCTTGCATTTGTTGTTGGATGTAACTGGGACCCCGTGTACATAATCTCGTTTTCATCACATGTACCACATGCGGTGCAAATGACAATAAAGACTCTCTGACTCTCTGACTCTAAAGAAGAGATGCACGTTGACCAAGATACCCAAATATCTAATCAAATCGACTAACTCAATAGGGACACGAGGATAAAATCAGAGGAAGAACTGTTGGTACTGACTTCCTGTTTGATGAAAGCATCCCTTTGGTTTTGTCGGCATCATCATGCATCATGTCCTGTCTAATATGTGCTAAAAGCTGGTAGAGTTTTTTTGGACTTTATCATGGAGTGTCTTGTGACAAGTTGTGATAGATTCTCTTTTTTTGAATACCACGTTCTTACCCGTTTGTGTGTGTATTCCTTTTTCCATATCTGATTGTTGCGGCGCGGTTTCAGACTGCTGCGGCTCGTGCGTACGTCTCTTTAAGATTGTGCGTGCGCCAATTGCATAACCTTGTACCTCGGTGCATAACATGCCAATAAAGATATATTCTATTCTATTATATTTAGGACAAGTTTTAGACAGAGCAAATCTGACTGGATGATGTCAAAAGCAGATTGCAAAAGCTGGAAAGCCTTAGCAACTGCTTGACCAGGAGAGCTGTGTCATCAGCACAGAAATGTAAGGATGCATCAGGGATGCTCTGGCCTAAATTACCTATGTAGATTGTAAAGAGGGTGGGTCAAAGAATGAGCCTTGCGGTACACCAATGTTGACAGTTAGATAACTGGGAGAAGTACCATTATGTTGAACACATTTGATTTGATGTTTATTCATTCATTTTAAAAGAACAATACAAAACAGTTTCATGAGATACAAGAATACAAGTAGGATAAAATGAAAGGAGCAGAAAGAAGATGAAATCTTATTATATCTGCCCCTTATTTCACAGTTTGTTCAAACAATGATAACCTTCAAACTACATCACAAAATGAATAACTCTACTTAATTTTTCTAACTGTAATACACAAACACACTAAGCTACATCATAAGTACAACATAAGTGTAATACACAAACACACTAAGCTACATCATATATAGTTTTTGAGCAAGTCCTTTTTGACCTTTTTCTTAAATGTATACATTGATTTTGCATTTTTAACATCACTCTCCAGAACATTCCACAATCGAACTCCCTGAATTGAGGTAGACCGTCCCTTTAAGCTGGTTCTGAATTGTGGTTTGATGAATATCTCTGTCCCTTTGAGATTGTAATAACTTTGTCTTTTTATAAAATTTCTTTGGATATTTAAAGGTAATGTGTTATTATGAGCCCTATACATAACTGATAAAATACTATATTCTACCAATTCCTGGAATTTCAATAAATTTAGCTGAAGAAACAAGATGTTTGATGGGTGACTGAAATGTTTTCTGGTGATTACTCTTACAGCTCTCTTTTCTAAAATAAAAACAGGCTTTGTTGTGGCCGCAAGGTTGTAGGTGCCTGTCGTGGTGGCAACCCTCGAACCCGGTGGTGGACACCGGCGGTGAGGGATGCTGTCATGCTGAAGAAGGAGTCCTATTGGGCCTTTTTGGCCTGTGGGACCCCGGAAGCAGCAGATAGGTACCGACAGTCCAAGCGGCATGCGGCTCGGGTGGTTGCTGAGGCAAAAACTCGGGCGTGGGAGGAGTTCGGAGAGGCCATGGAGAATGACTTCCGTACGGCTTCGAGGCGATTCTGGTCCACCATCCGGCGTCTCAGGGGGGGAAAGCGGTACGCGACCAACACCATTTATGGTGGGGATGGCGTGCTGTTGACCTCAACTCGGGATGTTGTGAGTCGGTGGGCGGAGTACTTCGAAGACCTCCTCAATCCTACTGGCACGTCTTCCACTGAGGAAGCGGAGCCTGGGGACTTTGGGTCGGGCTCTCCAATCTCTGGTGCTGAGGTCACCGAGGTGGTTAAAAAGCTCCGCGGTGGCAGGGCTCCGGGGGTGGATGAGATTCGCCCTGAGTTCCTTAGGGCTCTGGATGTTGTGGGGTTGTGTTGGCTTACGCGACTCTGCAATATCGCGTGGACATCGGGGGCAGTTCCCTTGGATTGGCAGACTGGGGTGGTGGTTCCCCTATTCAAAAAGGGGGACCGTAGGGTGTGTTCCAACTATAGGGGGATCACACTCTTAAGCCTCCCTGGTAAGGTCTATTCAGGGGTTCTGGAGAGGAGGGTCCGTCGGATAGTCGAACCTCGGATTCAGGAGGAGCAGTGTGGTTTTCGTGCTGGTCGTGGAACACTGGACCAGCTCTACACCCTCAGCAGGGTCCTGGAGGGCGCGTGGGAGTTTGCCCAACCAGTTTACATGTGCTTTGTGGACTTGGAAAAGGCATTCGACCGCGTCCCTCGGGGGGTTCTGTGGGGGGTACTCCGGGAGTATGGGGTACCAGGCCCATTGATATGGGCTGTTAGGTCCCTGTACGACCGGTGTCAGAGCTTGGTCCGCATTGCCGGCAGTAAGTCAGGCTCGTTTCCAGTGAGAGTTGGACTCCGCCAAGGTTGCCCTTTGTCACCGATTCTGTTCATAACTTTTATGGACAGAATTTCTAGGCGCAGCCAAGGTGTTGAGAGGATCCGTTTTGGTGGCCTTAGAATCGCTTCTCTGTTTTTTGCAGATGATGTGGTCCTATTGGCTTCATCAGATCGTGATCTACAGCTTTCGCTGGAGCGGTTTGCAGCCGAGTGTGATGCGGCCGGGATGAGGATCAGTTCCTCCAAATCCGAGGCCATGGTCTTGAGCCGGAAAAGGGTAGCATGCCCTCTCCGGGTCGGGGAGGAGGTCCTGCCCCAAGTGGAGGAGTTTAAGTATCTCGGGGTCTTGTTCACGAATGAGGGAAAACTGGAGCGTGAGATCGATAGGCGGATAGGTGCAGCATCCGCAGTGAAGCGGGCTGTCGTGGTGAAGAGAGAGCTGAGTCGAAAGGCAAAGCTCTCAATTTACCGATCGATCTACGTTCCCACCCTCATCTATGGTCATGAGCTTTGGGTTGTGACCGAAAGAACGAGATCTCGGATACAAGCGGCTGAAATGAGTTTTCTCCGCAGGGTGTCTGGACTCTCCCTTAGAGATAGGGTGAGAAGCTCAGTCATCCGGGAGGGACTCGGAGTAGAGCCGCTGCTTCTCCACATCGAGAGGAGCCAGTTGAGGTGGCTCGGGCATCTGGTTAGGATGCCTCCTGGACGCCTCCCTGGTGAGGTGTTCCGGGCATGTCCCACCGGGAGGAGACCCAGAGGAAGACCCAGGACACGCTGGAGGGACTATGTTTCTCGGCTGGCCTGGGAACGCCTTGGGATTCCCCCAGAGGAGCTGCTCCAAGTGGCTGGGGAGAGGGAAGTCTGGGCCTCCCTACTTAGGCTGCTACCCCCGCGACCTGACCCAGGATAAGCGGACGAAAATGGATGGATGGATGGAAAAACAGGCTTTGTAATTGTTTTGCACGCTTTTCCCCAAACCTCAATACAATAGATTAAATGTAGAACAATGATTGTGTTATACAACATATACAGAGCTTTATCAATTAAAAAATCCCTGACTTTATACAGTACTGCAATTGTTGCAAATGTTGAACACATTGCTTCTGATCTGAAAGATAGAGAACCAACCAATTGTGTGTGATCTGAGAAACCAATTTCTGAGAGCTTATGACACAATATGATACACATATTGACCAGCAATAGGTATGTACAGTCTATGATTTGTAAGAAGCTGCAGGTCTAATGCCTCACACTCTTTGATTACGGAGGGGAGCATCACAAGTAGACAGTTAGTGTTATCAGACTTAACAGAGCGTTCAAATGTCAACCCAAATTTTTTTCTGAGGTCAATGCCAGAAGAAGGGTGCTACAGTAGCCACTGATAGATGTCTGATGATAGAAAATATATACAAAAATTAAGTTAAATATATTGTTATTGAGTTTTGTAAATTTAGTAGGCTATAGAAACCTGCATCATATTATGTCGGTGTGCAAAATTTTACAAATACAGGTACTCACATACTTCCGCTCTCGGCAAAGCAAGTCACATATCTTTTTGCTCCTACCATCCTTAAGTTTTCCTCCTCCCTGCTTGCTTTTTGTCTCGTCTGTGACTCTTCAGCGCTCACTCGAACCGATTTGCGATGGATTTAATAAATTGGGCTGTTTCCTCTATAGATAAGATTTTTTCCACGAAGCGGACCGGGCCAGGAGAAGCGGTCTGCCCCTCTGACACGCACGCTGTCGGATACATGATGGACTCGTGGGGACAGTGGCAACCTATGTGTTTGACCGTCTTGTCTGTCGAAGACGTGGAAGATTTGTGGATTATTGGGATATTGGTGGCAGCTGCTCTGTTTTTTGGCGTCAGCGGAGCTGTCTGCTACTGGAAGCTCAGGAAGACTTCGGCGGCTATCAGCGCGCTGGCCAAACTTCCTGATCAGCAAGATTCTCTGATCCGGGCTGTGAGCTCCTCATCCCAGCTGTTGTACGAACTGAACCGCACGATGGGAGCGGCGGTAGACCACCGCGGACCTGCGGTGCGCTTTGGAACTCGTTTACAGCCGCCCGGCCTCAATCAGGGCACAGATGGGGGTTCGTAGCTCGGAACCTCATATGATTCGGCGATTTTGGACCTGAACAGCACCTGGACTTGGAAGGCTGCAGTCAAAAAGAACACTGTGGCCTGGATTGAAGATAAACAAAAGAACTATCTAATCTGGTTTCTGCACACGACCTTGAAAAGAAGGCTGTCTGGAAACTATTCTCCTGGAGTGAAGCTGAGAGACCTTGCTGACCCCCCCCCCCCCCCAGAGATCTCTGTGGGTGCGCTCGGAGGCGCCAAGCTGAGACAACTGCTGAACTGTGCTATCTGAATGTTGCTCACAGACTCTTTGATCTCCTTGCATGTCGTCAAAACTGCAACAATGTCTTGTCTGGTTGTGCTTATTGCTGATAGAGTTTTTGGGACTTTATCATAGAGTGTCTTAAGGCAATCTTTGATAGATTCTTTTTTTGAATATCACAAATGATACCTATTGTGTTTTCCTTTTTCCATATCTGATTTGACCTTCATCCGGAGACGGATGAGAGAGGCCGCGCTGAAGAACATGTCATGTGTTTGAATATGCAGCAGCTTTACATTCTCTCCCTCTTCTGGACGACTGTGTATACATTATCACGTTGTATTGGTTAACTGGTGCAATGTTAATAAAAATCTCTTGTATCTTGTATCTTGCACTCAAAACCCACAAAAAGTGGGCAGATTAGTACAAGCTCATGACAGCTCCATCTCCATTTTCTATTGCTTGTATGTAGTTGGGTCATGGATGCAACAGGTCCAGGAGAGAAACCCAGATATTCCTCTCCCCAGAGACACATTCCAGCTTGTCCTGGGGGACCCTGAAGCGTTCCCAGGCCAGAGAAGATACAGTCCCTCCAGTGAGTTCTGGGTCTTCCCCAAGGGCCTCATACCAGTGGGACATGCCTAGAAAACTTTTAAAGGTAGGCATCGTAATCAAATGGCAGAACCACCTCAACTGGCTCCTTTCTATGTGGAGAAGCAGCAGCACTACTTCAAGCTCCCCCCAGATAAAGAAGCTCCTCACCCTGCCTCTAAGGTTGAGCCCAGCCGCTCTACAAAGGACGCCCATAGGCTGCTTGTATCCTGGATCTCGTCTTTTTGGTCATAATGCAAACATGACCATAGGTGAAGGTCAGATTATAGACAGACCAATAAATTGAGAACTTTGCCTTTCAGACTCAGCTTCCCCTTCACCTCGACTAACCAAAGCAACACCATCATTACTGAGGATGAGGCCCCAATCTGTTGATCCATCTTGTTCAATTCTACCATCAATTGTGAACAAGATGCCCAGATACTTCCTGTCATGGTTGCTTGCAATCTTATAAATACTTTCTTTCCAAAAACACATTTTCATTGTCTGTATTGAGAGAAGTCAACATGCATTCCTAATCTGCATTCCACTGCATTTTAGTACTAAGTATTATGATATTGTTTATATGGCTGTGTAGGGTCATATAAATTCACACATGCCCAACTTCAATAGTCATTGTGAAGGTCACCAGATACAGTACAACACTTGATGGAGGTTAATGGGTGCGGGATTGAGGGTTCGAAATCAGTGGCTTGAGACACCCACACACAATGTGAAGTTCCCTTGTCAGTCAGTCCACTCGGTGCAACATATGACTATGGGAATTGCGCCGCCGCACGGTTCACCTGAAGTAATACATTCACGCCTTGAAAAGGCAGGTAGGCGTCAGCGTCACTGAAGAGACCCTGCCCTCTTTGTATAAAAGAGGCTGATGCCCCACCTACTTCCTCTTTTATGCCTTCACCTCGCTTACACCTGACTTTCGCAGGACTGAGGACTCCGTGGATGGATCGCTCGACTGGAGGTGAGCTTGCTCCCTGCCCCGAGCGTCACGGAGGGCCGCTCTGCGAGCGCTAGGGTTAGCGGGAGGCTAACCTAGTGTCGACGACATTTTATTTTTCTACTGTTTCGCCGCTCGGTTAGCGGACGCTAACCATGCAACACACTACCTGCTAAGCTAACGGAGCTAACAGGCTAGCAACCGCGAACAGCTCAGCGAGAGGACTTCTTCGGACAAAGAACTCCAGCAGGCCAGTGAACCCCGGCTCCCGAGCCTGCTCCGACGGATGTGGCTACCCCCTTTCAGCAGCAGACACCCACGAGGCCTGTCCGATCTGCTCAGGGATGCTACATGCGAAGACACTCGACGCCTTTTCTCGCAGATGGCTCCGGAGAAAGGCAAGTGGAAATCAAGTAACCCGCTGCTAACTGGCTAGCTCCCACGGTTAGCCCGGCTAACCGAGAGCTCCCATGATAGTGCAGAGCAGATGTCGGGCTCGTGCACCACTGCTAACAATTAGCGCTGCTAACACGATTAGCGCGGCTACAAGCGGACAACGGAGGACTCTATTGTAAGGTATGTGAAAAACTGCTTGGTCTAGCTTGCTAACTAACCTTCTCATGTTTTGTCTGTTTCGCTATCCTGTGTAGCCGAATCGACGAAAGAGTTCATCGCATAGCTGCTAACTAAGTTTGTTTACCGATTGCTGCGTTGCTCGATGGCCCATTTAGCACGGCTAGAAGGCTCACGAGTACCTCCACGTTTAGCTCCTGCTAACAAGGAGGCTCTCCGACCAGAACAGTCCAGGAGGAGGAATTTCTGCTTACCTGTTCAGCCACGCTGACTGGTAGTTTTCCTACGCCCACGACGAGAACATTGTGACGCTGAGAGCTTATCCACCTACGGGCTAAAGGATGGCTCTCAGACCTTAATTATGTCAGGGCCCGAGGGACCCTGATGGAGTGGACAAGGACGAGCAGAGGGAAGCTCCTCCAAAGAGAAGAAAAGCCAACTACTTCCCCCGACAAAGCCTCCAACGACGTAGCAAGGTATCGAGGAGGGAGCAAAGGACTTTTCACAACAAGCTGCAATGGTGTTTGTTGAAGCAGACGGATCCACCCCGGCTCCGCCTGACCTGTGCCGCAGGACGGCCGAGTCTCTCAGGTGCCAATACCTGCACCCCCCACCGGGACATCAAGAGTCAATGTTGGTGGGTAGCTATTCCTCCCGAGGGAACGACCTCAGTGAGGCACAACACGCCGGTGTTCCCAGGTTTTTTAACTGGGTTCACGCGGTCAGGGTCGGCAACCAGGGCGGTCACCGCTTCCCCCCCTTTTTTCCCAGTTCCAGACTGGGAGGGCAGGGAGCTGACGGGTCTGTCTCACATCCAGAACTTCAGCCACCAAGGCCTACCCAGCAAACCATGTTGTCAGCAGTGCAGCTGGAAAGTATCTAGCGCGCTCAGTGACCCGCGGCCTGCACGGCCTCGATGTTGCAGGCCCACCAGACAGAAAAGCTGCAGGAACTGCAGGGGGCTACCAACAAAGGGGAAAAGACGGAAAAGCCACTGGATGAGGTCCACAGGATGGCAGACTTTACTGCCCGCCCTTCGGGCGCATCGGACAGTCGCTCTGGGAAAAAGAAGGACTGAACTAGTTGTCACGCAGTGGCACTGGCGACCAACATCCTCACTGATGAGGGCTTTTCCACCCATGGAAAAGGAAAGCCACACATATTCAAACCTCCCCGGGGTCCAAGAGACCATGGTGGAAGGGACAAAGATGTTCGTTAAAACACAAAACATGTTCCCCTGTTTGTGCGATAAAAACAACATGTTGTTTTAGAGCACTTTTAAAACCACATAGTGTTTTAGCGTCTCTGTGCAGAAGTCACGGGTCAACCGTGTTAATGATTTTAACTGTTTTATTATTTGTTTTATTGACATTTAACTCTGTTGCACCTTGTAGCACTTTGAGATTTTCATTAATGAAAAGTGCGTTATAAATTGAATTCATTATTATTATTATTATTATTATTAACCCAGTACTTCTCCTGCGGTGCGGAGAAAAAGCAGAGGCCTGCATTACCCTGAGCTGTCCCTGCACCATTACAGGCGTTTTCACTCCCAGATGGAGAGAAAACGCTGAACTTTTACCACCAGTACCTATGTTAGAGGAGCACAGACTAACTGGTTCAGAACGTTTAATTCATTCATTCATTCATTCAACCTTTATTTATACAGGCTAGCCTGTAAACACACAAGAACACTCAAACGCTTGTGTAATAAAGAGAAATTGCTGTCCACACACAACAATAAAGTCTCAGACTACTCAAGATGTTCTGTGCCACCACTCAGCATCAAAGGGAAAAACCCCACCATTTCTTAATGCAACCAGTGTTAATATAGAGCACGGGGAGCTGTCTCACACAGGCGGCCAACCCCCCCTCTAATAAAACTCTGTCCATCAAAGGACCCAGTACACATGCAAACCAAGCACGTGGGTCATGTCCACTGTCACCCTAGGTCTCCGGCTGCAGTTCTACAAGCGACCACCTCCCTTCACGGGGGTGCTGTCGTCCTCCATCAGCCCAGACCGTGCTCATTTTCGGAGAGACGAGATCTCGACTATGATGCAGAAAGGAGTGATCAGAGTGGTCCCTGCTCACAAAGTTAAAAAAGGGCCATTACAGCGAGTACTTTCTGGTCCCAAAACGGGAACAGGGATTGAGGCCTATCTTGGATCTCCGGGGTCTGAACAGAAGAATAAAAACGTACAAATTCAGGATGTTGACACTCAGACATGTCATCTGCTCGGTTCAACCGAGAGATTACATCTGCACGGTGGATCTGAAAGACGCTTTCTTCCACGTGAGCATCCTGCCCTGCCACAGAAAATATCTCAGCTCTGCCTTCAGGAGCACAGCGTCCGAGTTTTTGGCAGTGCCTTTTGGCCTGAAAACTGCCCCCGGGCATTCATGAAATGCCTGGACGCAGCCCTGACCCCGCTGAGGGGTCGAGGGGTCAGAGTTCTGAATTATTTAAACAATCTGCTCATTCCTGAACACAACAAAGTCCATGCACAGCAGCACCCAGAGAGGGTGATGTCTCACCTGGAAGCTCTAGGTTTCGTTATAAACCTGGCAAAAAGCAACCTGACCCCATCCCAGATTACCGTATTTCTGGGAGTACAGCTCAACTCCACACTGTACAGAGCAAGTCTCTCAGAGGTACGGGTTTCATCCCTCCACCTCTGCCTAGCACGTTTTCAGCTAGGCCAGAGAGTGCCTCTCAAGCTGTGCCAGCGTCTCTTGGGCCTGTTGGTAGCAGTGTAGTGATACACCTAGCCTTTGTTATTTTAGGCTTGACCTTTAAGTACACCTCTCTGCATCTCTCTGAAACTCTCAGTGTTACACCTTCTTGAAGCCTTCAAGGAGACGAGTAAACACTATTTTGGTTAACAATTATTATGAATTAATGGACACTAATTAATCAGATTGAACTTTCTCTTTAATGTGTGTTAATTCAGAATTGATCAAACAGTATTTCTGTCATTTCAATGATGATCTGTTACTTGCATGACTTTGACCCTTCGGCTGGTTTATTTCTGCAGAACACGCAGTCTTTGAATCTAAAGCACAAGGTCAGAGTAAACGTAACTTGCAGCTTCTTTTGTGTTGTCTATGAAGTTAGCCATAACATTTTCTGTGCTCACAAGCAGGCCACCTGGCTGTTTATGTAAACAGTTTTCCTGCTGTCCGTCAAGAGACTTTCTGCCTATGGGATCATACTTCCATCTTTTATTTTGTTAATACCCGCCAGTAGTCATTTAGGAGGTGGGTCAGATCCCGCCTCCCATATAATGGGCACTTCCTATTTGGAAGTTAGTTTTTGGAAGAGAACTAACTGCCAACTGGTTTCTCTCCTTTGGGGAAAGCTGGAGACGCCCGGTCATTGTGCCAACTAGACCCACGTCTTCAGCAAAGGTTCAAACAGCACGTCAGCTGTGAACCCCTTCGAGTCTTTCTGAAGTTATCTTGAACAAAACCAGAACCAGGCATCACTCTGGGAGGCCGACGCAGACGGTCTCGAGACCGTGGCAAGATGAAAGTGGTCGCCTGTAAAACGCAGCAGCATGCACGTCTGGCTTGACTAATTTACCGGAGTCGAGACAGGATCATCTTCACGAAGGTAAAAGTGTTTCATCACGGTACGGACGTCCAGCCGAAACCGAGCAGAGGGTGCTATCACTGGTTAAACATCTCAAGATAAGATTCAACCATTTCCTTTCAATCTTTTATCTTTCCTCCTTAAACTCCTCCTTATGTTTATTTTCATCATGGTAAACTTTAAGTAATGTGCCAACAGAAAGGTCCAACTGTCTGTTTGTTTTAATTTGAATTCTTGTCAACGTAGTTATTAAATCAGAGCTAATATCGATACAAATGTTTAATGTAATTTTTGTGATAGTTTCAATAAAAGGTCTATTTTTTGGTAGACCAACATAAATTGAAGTCTAAGCGTGAAATTACATTACTGGCTAATCACATCGTTAGATTTGTTGATTTAATCTGAAAAAGTTGAGACCCCGTTTAACTGATGGTAAGTTTGAGACAGTCTAAAACCTGCTCAAATCTATCATCTAATCTATAGGTAAGTCAGTAAACTGACCTCGTTTGTGTTTAATTACACAAACGGCCCATAGATTTCCTTTACATATTGGTGGCCGCGTACAGGTCTTCTGAAAGATTAAATTGATAAGTTGTTTTTGTAGCCTAAGTGCTCATAACGTGTTGGCTTAGTTTTGCATCCTGGTTTTGGGCTTATAAGAATAGTTCTGGCTGGTGGAGTGTCCGGGAGTTGCTAATCGTGGCATTGTCTGGATTATTTTCCCGTTAGAATTATTTTTTTTCATTCACATTTGAGCGTATGCTTGAAGCGGGTGAGTGATAAGTGTTGTGTCTGTGTTTGTGAGACGTTTCATTACGTGTCGCGAGGCTGCATGCATTTTTCATTGTTGTGACCGCCGTGTCACGATCCTGTTTCATTTTCTTACATCTGCGATTTTCTGTTGAAGCTGTTTCACACATATGCTGCTCCATTAAGTGCCTTTTTCTGTTACAACGTGTGTTGCCGAGGTTCGGGAAAACCCACTCCGCTTGGACCGGATGTATTCCGGTTCCGTTTGACGTAAAGTCCGTTGTTGTACACAGTTAGGGTGCTGCCTCCCCTGGGGGCGTGGGAGTTAGCTTGGATGTGTTGTGCTCGTTAACAGAATTTTTCTGCGGTGTAAAAGTCGTTTATTTTGTGAAAGAGAGTCCAGTACTTTGGGTCGAGCTAATGCTAAAAACGGTACTGAGAGACAAGATGGCTGCTTAAAACGCTGTGATTGGTCCGTTGTGTGTCGCGTTCAAGAACGTTGGTTTTCTGTAGACTCTGGTTGTCAGGTTCATTTTTGTACACATTTCTGACGGTTTATTTGTGTTGTTTATGTTCTATGCACGTGGTATCGTCGAAGACTGGCTTAACCGCGGTGTTTTGCGATATTTATGACTGTTTTAGAACGTTGAAAAGTCCGTTCCTCGCTAGGGTTCAAAAGACCGCAGGTCCGTGAACGCACCGCTCGAACGGCACGTCACACGTGGGTGGCGTTAGGTTTAGAAGACACAATTTCCCATGAACGCTTGGGTTTTAGAACTACAGTTCTGTCTTCGCTGTGATTGGTCGATTACGCTGTAAGTGTTGACGCTTGCGCAGTGGGTGAAGCCCGCTCCTCGTCAACACGTTGTGACAGATTAGGTAAAATGGAGCAGCAAATGTGTGAAACAGACCTTCAACAGTAAATCGCAGATGTAATAGAATGAAACAGTGGTGACACGGCGGTCACAAAATGAACAATGCATGCAGCGTGCGACACGTAATGAAACGTCTCACAAAAACAAACAAAACATTTATCACTCAGCAGCTTCAAACAGACGTTGAAATGTGAAATATAAAATAATTCTATCGGCAAAATAATCCAGACAATGCCACGATCAGCAACTCCCGGACACTCCACCAGCCAGAACTATTCTTATAAGACCAAAACCAGGATGCAAAACTAATGCCAACAACACCGTAACAAAAATAAGCTACAAAAACAACTTATCAATTTAATCTTTCAGAAGACCGTCACGAGCCACCAATATTGTAAAATATTGATGAATAGAGCCGTACGGGCACCAATATGTAACAATATAGGAGTTATTAGTCAGTTTACTGACTTACCTATATCTTTAGATGCGCCAGTCTGAGCAGAGTTTAATCTGCACAAACTTGACACCAATTCACGGGGTCTCAACTTTTTCAGATTAAATCAACAAATCTAACGAGGTGATTAGCCAGAAATGTAATTTCACGCTTAGACTTCAATTTATGTTGGTCTACCAAAAAAATAGACCTTTTATTGAAACTATCACAAAAATTACATAAACATTTGTATCGATATTAGCTCTGATTTAATAACTACGTTGACAAGAATTCAAATTAAAACAAACAGACAGTTGGACCTTTCTGTTGGCACATTACTTAAAGTTTACCATGATGAAAATAAACATAAGGAGGAGTTTAAGGAGGAAGAAGATGAAAGCTAAGTTAACTGAAATTAATTATTTGAAACAACCAGAGTGGCACCCTCCAATACGGTTCAGCTGGGCTTCCCACACGTTCAGGACACAATCAACGCCTCGTTACCTGTTGACGATACGTCTTGGAGATAAGAGTTGAGGTTTGTGGACACTAACGGACTGTGTTGTCCAGTTCACGCCCAGATGACCTCCGCGCGTGTGAGCTGATTCAGACGAGTGAGAAGAACCGCTTCTCCCGGCAGGAGCAGAGCCAGCTACTGGCTGCACTTTCACAATAAACTTCAGAAAACAAACTCTTTCAGAAATGAGTGTTGAGGCACAGCAAGGCTTTGCCGTGACTCTCAGCTGAGACGTGGGTCGAGTTGGCACAATGACCGGGCGTCTCCAGCTTTTCCCAAAGGAGAGCAACCAGTTGGCAGTTAGTTGTCTTCCCAAAAACTAACTTCCAAATAGGAAGTGCCCATTATATGGGGGAGGTGGGGTCTCCCCACCTTCTTAATAACTATTGGCTGGTTTTAACAAAATAAGAGATGGATTTTCATCTCATAGGCAGAAAGTCTCTTGACGGAGACAGGAAAACTGTTTACCGAATCGGCCAGATGGCCTGTCCTGTTGCGTCTAGCTTGAAGACAAAACAAGAGAAGGCAGAGAACAGCTCTTACCCTGACTTCTGCCTTAGAGACAGAGCCTGCTTGCTTTTGCAGAAATAAAACCAGCAGAATGTCGCAGTCATGCAAGTAACAGATCATCATTAAAAATGACAAAAATATACTGTAGATCAAATCTGAATTAACACACATTAAAGAGAAAGTTCAATCTGATTAATTAGTGTCCATTAATTCATAATAATTGTTAAAATATATAAGTGTCCATCTGTCTCCTTGAGAGCTTCAAGAAGGTGTAACACTTAGAGTTTCAGAGAGATGTGGAGAGGTGTACTTGAAGGTCAAGACAGAGGCCTATATCACTACATCTGCAAAAAACAGAGAAGCGATTCTAAGGCCACCAAAACGGATCCTCTCAACACCTTGGCTGCGCCTAGAAATTCTGTCCATAAAAGTTATGAACAGAATCGGTGACAAAGGGCAACCTTGGCGGAGTCCAACTCTCACCGGAAACGAGCCTGACTTACTGCCAGCGATGCGGACCAAGCTCTGACACCGGTCGTACAGGGACCTAACAGCCCATATCAAAGGGCCTGGTACCCCATACTCCCGGAGTACCCGCCACAGAACCCCCCGAGGGACGCGGTCGAATGCCTTTTCCAAGTCTACAAAGCACATGTAAACTGGTTGGGCAAACTCCCACGCACCCTCCAGGACCCTGTTGAGGGTGTAGAGCTGGTCTAGTGTTCCACGACCAGGACGAAAACCACACTGCTCCTCCTGAATCCGAGGTTCGACTATCCGACGGACCCTCCTCTCCAGAACCCCTGAATAGACCTTACCAGGGAGGCTTAAGAGTGTGATCCCTCTATAGTTGGAACACACCCTACGGTCCCCCTTTTTGAATAGGGGAACCACCACCCCAGTCTGCCAATCCAAGGGAACTGCCCCCGATGTCCACGCGATATTGCAGAGTCGCGTAAGCCAACACAACCCCACAACATCCAGAGCCCTAAGGAACTCAGGACGAATCTCATCCACCCCCGGAGCCTTGCCACCGCGGAGCTTTTTAACCACCTCGGCGACCTCAGCACCAGAGATTGGAGAGCCCGACCCAAAGTCCCCAGGCTCCGCTTCCTCAGTGGAAGACGTGCCAGTAGGATTGAGGAGGTCTTCGAAGTATTCCGCCCACCGACTCACAACATCCCGAGTTGAGGTCAACAGCACGCCATCCCCACCATAAATGGTGTTGGTCGCGTACCGCTTTCCCCCCCTGAGACGCCGGATGGTGGACCAGAATCGCCTCGAAGCCGTACGGAAGTCATTCTCCATGGCCTCTCCGAACTCCTCCCACGCCCGAGTTTTTGCCTCAGCAACCACCCGAGCCGCATGCCGCTTGGACTGCCGGTACCTATCTGCTGCTTCCGGGGTCCCACAGGCCAAAAAGGCCCAATAGGACTCCTTCTTCAGCTTGACAGCATCCCTCACCGCCGGTGTCCACCACCGGGTTCGAGGGTTATAGAGTATAATTCAGTGGGATTGAAATCCTGGTTGTGTCACAGAATACTCAAGAATTCAATGTTATTTATTGTCATTCACACCACATGTGGTACATGAGGTGGAACGAAGCTGTGTATACAGGGTCCCAGTTACACCCAATAACAGCAAAAATATAAAGTGTAAACTAAGATATACACTAAATTAACGCCCAACGGTATGCTAAAAGATCTAAGATATAACGGTATGCTAAAAGATCTAAGATATATGCCAGTCATCAATAGTGCAAAACAATGCACCGAACAGCAGCAGCACGGTTCTCATAGGTTCTGTTGAGCTATAATTTACACGCTTAAAGCGAGCGGAGTCGGGCTCGGAGCCCCAAAACTAACATGAACTGGGATTTATTCAAAGCATGCAACAAAAATACAGAAACAATGCGCCGAAAATGAAAAAGCAATTCGGTACAGCAGCGTGGTCCAATTGGCAGAATACAATGTGCCTCTATGGGATTGTGAGGACAAACTAAACATGGTTCTGGTGGTTGATGTGTAGTTGTTTTCAGATTAAAGTGCATTAAGCAGTTTTTAAAGCTGCTTTGTCCTACACTTTTAGTGAACTCTAATGATTAACTCAGACTGCAGGCATATTTCATGGATGTGCTGGATGTAATTTCAGGGTTTCTGTTGGCTTTGTGGAAATGCAGTGCCCCATGGTGGTCAAATGCAGAACTGCTCTTTGATTTAACCTGAATAAACATTTCTGCTCAGATTAGTCTCTTATGTTACTACTGGTTGCACGAGGCAACTAAAATGCTGGAAACATCACTCTCAAGTAAAACACATTAACACTATTGAGAATGAACTTTCTGGACATTAATTATAATTGTTATTAAAAGCCCTGATGAAACAGAAGACTGAGTGCCATATTGAAAAAGATAATGAGCATTTAATTGCAGGAAAACACCAACATTGACTTCTGTTGTTTCAGCTGTAGTTTTATGCTGCACCTTTCTGTTCGTACGACCTCTTTCTGTCTCAGGAATGTGCTGAAATGAAACGGTGCTCAGTGAAAATGCCTTCAGTCTAGTTCTGTGCAGGAGGCTGTTTTTGCTGCCTCATCATTGTGTCGTACAGACTGTGTGTTCGTCTCTGTCACAGGCCTCCCGACTCTTTATTCTCCCTCAAGCTGAGACCGGCAGCTCCCGTTCTGTTGTTTTATTGTAAACTAAAAACATTTTGAGGACTTCGGGGGCCATATTTAATTCATAACAGAATAACTGATAGGATAAAAAGAATCAAGCAAGTTTAAAAACGTATCGGCCCTCATGTGCAGATTGTTGTCGTCCTGGGAAAATTAAACAACAGGACCTCGGCATCCTTGTTTTCCTGGTGTCTTAAAAATCTGTGCACAACTACCGGTATTCAAATGTGCTCACATTTACTGCGCACACACAGGTGCTGTGTTATCAGAGCTTCTGCAGGCTTTGCTGGTCATTGTGACTTTGTGCTTAGCTGGATAATGTCGATTTTGTTGCGTGTTCTGTGTGTGTGTGTTTTCTTGGCTGAGATGTAAAATTATGATTTAACATCCTGACTCGAGCGTATTCGACTCTTCCCCTCTGTACGTCAAACATCTAAATCTCTGTCTCCCGTGTCCTAACGTGCTGTCTCGGTCTAGTTTGTGCAGAAATAATGGAGCAGTACAGCCTCTTTTTTTTTCCGTGGCCCCTGACTGAAAGCAGAGCTGCTTCTGTGAGCTCAGCGTTGAGAACAGAAAGTGTACAAGTTCCATTTGAAAAGATTAGCTTGTGTCCTCTGTTCTGCTTTCCACGGTGTGACCAGATTACCACCAGTTACTGCCCCAGAAGTGGTTTTTCTCCCCCAGAGGTGGAAACCCACCACCGTTCACCCCTGCATCACATTATCAGCACATTCCAGGAGGTTTCCACGTTCTCTGAAGAGGAAATCAGGATTCAAAGTGATTTATTGATTTATTTACCCTGATGGGAGGTGACAGAGAGGACGTCATGTTTGAGTGTGGGGTTCGAGCTCATCCTGGACACAAAGGGAGCATGAATCACATCTGCCTTGCTCAAAGGACATCCCTCCTCCTATAGCTTCTGTTACTGCATGTGAACACTTCTCTTCTCACTCCTGTTCAAGAGGGAAGCTTGTTCAGTTAGTAAGATGTTCGCCTTGTAGCAGTTTCTTCACCTCGCCCCGAGTATAACCCTCCCCGTTTACCCACCGTGCACAGGTGCACGTGGACAGGTTTCTCACTCGCACACTCTACAGCGGACGTGTTTGTTTTGTTATGAGCCCAGTATTCTTGTGTTGTGTTGGCGAGCTGCTCTCTTTGATAAAGCATGCCGAGTCCGTCCCCTGTGGGTCCGCTAACGTATGCAAACCTCTCCCTGTTGCTGCAATAACATATGCAAAACAGCACTGCTGGCCCCGGCCCCCATACTCCCACCACCCGTTACTATTCTACATGCCTGTTTGCTCCTCGGATTTTGTTTGGTTACTCTGTGTGTGTGTGTGTGTGTGTTCCTTCAGCTTGTAGTTTGTAACAGTCTGAGCTTTGTGTTGGCCGAAGGATTATCACAGCTTTGCCACCAGCAGCTAAAGCAAGGAGCAGAGTAGAGCGAGGCTTAGAGAGACATGGTGTGTGTGTGTGTTGAGACGGCTGTGGGAAAATGTGTGTGTGTGTGTGTGTGTGTGACATGGACGGAGAGCGGATGTGTGTGTGTGCATGCATGAGAGGCTATGGATGGTTGGCTGTCTGTGTCCACACAGTGAAGCCCATAAGACCCACTCCAACACGTCTACACATCGTCCTAAACCCAAACATGAGTCGTCCTCGAGGCTTCAGTCCTCGCTCAGACACACCGACTGATTGAACCTGAAGTTTCTGTATTTATGTTGCATCAACTGGATCTTTCTCATATTTACAGTAATGGGAGCCAGTTTTTTCACTGCAGCTTCATTTTCATGTCTGATCTTGTCAAAGGAGTTTAAGAAAGGGAGGAGTGAAGTTAAGAGACAACATGTGGCCCGATCTGTGGAACCGTTTCATCTTGGACGTTTCTAAAGACTGATGACATGGTCCAAAAACACAAACATTAATATTTGTGAGTTTTCTGGGGTCAAACATAAAAAATAAAAAAAAGTGGTATCACTTTACAGTAAGGCTCCCCTTATAGATGGCTAATAAATAATTTATAGATACTTTTTTAATTCTTCTATAAACACTTTATAAATAGTTAATAACTGCTTATTATGCATTAATTAAGGGTGACAGAGACAAAACTGACCAGTTTCTTACCAAATACTGAGCCAAATGTGTTCACCTTCATCTAGAGTTGTTAAATTAAACATTTCAGACTAAGTTACTACCTTGTAAGCACAATAAGCATTTGTAAACTTTCTTAGGATATAATATTAGTTGTAGATACTTCTAATGCAGTGATAAAGTACATTATCATATGCTAAAGAAATAGGTCCAAGTATAAACTCTATAAATAATCTTGGCAGTCTGTTTTGAACTAGTTAAAAGCTCTAACTGAACAGAAACGTGTTTGTAGGAAGAACTGAAATGGAGCAGCAGGTGACTTGTCTAGAGTTAAAGCTGTTTCGTTCACAAAAAATAAACATTAAGAAAAACATTACTTATTGCAGGACAGCTCTGCACACACATGCTTATGAAAACAGGTTTGAGTAAATGCATTTTAAAATCAACTTTGTAGCAAACCCTAAAAATATTCAAGATGCAAACCTGTTGTGTGTTTTTTTCTTTCTTTTCAACATCTTAACCAGTTCCACTTTTCTCCATGTAAATTATGTTTAAAGAGAATGACCTTTGAACACACCGTTTCTCTTCTGGACTTGACTGTGAGGCTGATGGTGGACGATGCAAATGTTTCCTTGAGTTTACACAGTTTGATTCTGAATAGTCTTCCACAAAAGGTTTTATTTTGTGGCCATCTTGTTTTAATAAAAGTAAATAAATGTTACATCTTTAATGTAGCAAAATACTTTTAAAATATTTCAGTTCATTCGGCAGAGAGAATGGGAAAAGTGGGGTGGGGGTGAATAGTTTTGAAACCCATTTTGTTTCAGAAGTTTCCATTAGCTCTTGTACAGAGTAAATGATCTGCACATTTAGAGCACCACTCTGGGTTCTGTAAAGTGCACGACAAGGTCAATCACCTTTACACACACTGCTTTTGGTATACTGACAGTTTCTGTGCAGAACTTTGTATTTTCTCACTCAAACTGACGTAAAGTGCAGGGTTCAGAGTCTTGTACAAGGACCCTTTGAGCAAACCTCCAATCGTCACCTTCCCTCTGGTCTGATTCACCTAATGAAACAGAAGACAGATGTCTGCCTTTAACAAAGCACAAGACCACACTACTCCAGATGTTTAAAACAAAAAGGTATATTTTCTGCTGCATCTGCCCCTGCTGTCCACACTTGGAGAGAGAAATTAATCATTTTAAAAAAAATTGTGTGTGTGTGGAGATTTTTGTTTCCATGTGAACAGAAACGATGACATAGCAGCCTGTTTCACATGTGCCCACTATCATTTTGTGTCCTAGAAAGGCCATATATTTTTTGGGTAAGTCTCAGAAAATGTACCATGTGATCAGGTACTCACTTGATTAAAAACGGAAAGGGAAACTTAAACAAGAAAACAGCATTTGGGAAGAATCTCTACCCAAAATAATCACGTTTTAATGTTTGTTTGTTTATTTGTGGTTTGCTGACGGGCGTATAATGTGCTGTATGCTGTACTGATTTCTAAATATGAACAAACTATATATATATATATGTGTGTGTATATATATATATATATATATATATATATATATATATATATATATATATATATTTTTTTTTCTTCTTTCGGCTTTTTCCCTGCGTTAGGGGTCACCACAGCGATCTAGTCGCATGAAGATTTGGCAGTTGTTTTTACGCCGGATGCCCTTCCTGACACAACCACAGACCACCGAGCAACCACAGCCCTCTGTGTGGAGCAGAGAGCTGATATCTAGGGTTCCCGGGGGAGCAGATGGTGTGGGTTAAGGGCCTTGCTCAAGGGCCCAGAGTGGGGCAGATGAGGGTGGAGACAGGTGTGACCGCTTCACTTATCCCACCCACATCTTTGATGTTGTCGGTACCGGGGCTTGAACCGGCGACCTTCCGATCACAAGCGCACCTTCTTAACCTCTGCGCCACCACTCCCACACATACATATATATATATATATATATATATATATATATTTATTATATATATATATATATATATATATTTATATATATATTATATATATATATATATATATATATATATATATATATATATATTTATATTATGTTTATGTTTATTAAATTTGTTCATTTTTTTACAAAAGAAACAATACAAGACAATCTCATAAATGATAGTGTACAAAATATAAAAAAATGAAAGGTAGCAGAAAGAAGAATAAATCTTATTATATCTGCCCCTTACTTCCAACAATCAGATTAAACAACAATAATCAACCATGTAAACAATAATAATCTTCAACCAACTTTTTCCAACAATCAGATTAAACAATAATAATCTTCAACCAACAGTACAAAATGACTAACTCTTTCTAATTTTCTAACTAATACAATACACATTACGCTATTTCATATATTTTTTTAACACATTTGTTTTGATCATTTTCTTAAATGTAAACATTGACTTGGCATTTTTAACTACATTCTCCAAGCCATTCCATAATCTAATTCCCTGGATTGAGGTAGAACGTCCCTTCAAACTAGTTCTGAATTGTGGTTTTACAAACATCTCTGTCCCCTTAAGATTATAACAACTTTGTCTTTTAACAAAATGCATTTGGATATTTAAAGGTAATGCATTATTTTGAGCCCTATACATAACTGATAAAATATTATAGTCTACCAAATCATGGAACTTCAATAACTTCAGTTGATAAAATAATGTACTTGATGGATGACGGTAATGTTTTCTAGTGATAATTCTTACAGCTCTTTTCTGTAATACAAAAATAGGCTTTGTGATTGTTTTACACGCATTCCCCCAAACATCAATACAATAGATTAAGTGTGGAACAATGATTGTGTTATACAACAAATACAGAGCTTTATCATTCAATAGGTCTCTGACTTTGTACAGTACTGCAATCGATTTAGCTATTTTTATTCTTACAGAATTTATGTGTTGTTTCCATGACAGTTTGTCATCAATGATAACACCCAAAAACTTCACCTCACTCACTCTACAAATCTCAACATCTTCAATTTTGAGTGGAACATCTACAGTTTTCTTTGTATTACCGAATATCATGTACAGTAAATTAGTTTTTTTCTAGATTTAATGATAATTTATTTATGTTAAACCATATATACCATACCATTTTTACCATATATATGTATGAGATACACAACTGTGTATGAGACACACAACATTTTTTATTATCATGAACCCAAATAAAACCACATGAGGAGCTCTGCAAGAATGTATAGGGAAGTGATCAACTCATAAACTTTACTTTTTCTTTACTCCTCTTTAATCATTTTATATTTTTACACCATTTGCAATTAGTTGGTTATAAACATAAATGTATAAATTAATCAACTATATTTCCTCTCTCTCACTATCTAGCTTAAAGGCCTCATGACTGTTGTCCATAAAGGTAAATTTACAAAATGATTACCAAATTTGTACATTTGTAAAATTACTCCATTTAGTCAGAATTGTATTTGTATCAGCATAGGAACATGAACGTCATACATATGATTGTATGTTTTAATGCCACCCAGCAGTGGGCTTTTAAAGAAGGCAACCTTATTAGCAGTGAAATGCATGGTAAATGGACCAAGCATTCGTTTTCCTACATGTACAAATGTAATTGCATTCCTACTTAATGTAAAACCCAAATACTATTATAAAATCAAATAGTTTCTTCCAAACTATTCTTCATCTGTTATATACATTTTTGAAAAATATTCGTTAGAGCAGATACTACATCATAATAACCTTTCATAAAATTTGAAATATACTTTATCTACCTTGTATATTTTGCTTAAAAAAAATAGTATTTAAATTTATTTAACCAGTTAAATCCCATTAAGACCACAGATCAATTTTGCAAGGGAGAAATGGGCCTCATAAAAACTTACTGAAATCTCAAAACTACACTGTGGAAAATGCAAAATCATATTTATTTATATGGTTAGTTTGTTTGCACATCTGAAAAATGCTATGAATAAGCCAGACAATATTTTTGTGAAGATTCACATATAAAAGTTTGCAATGATAATGACTCATAAACTTTCACTGTGTTTCATCATATTACAGGTGAGCAGTCCGCCTGGCAGCAGATGTTGACCTGCAGAAAGCAAACAGACAGTGCTAAAAGATCATCTAGGTAACAGCTAGCCTGTGCCAGATAAAAACTTTCAAATGGATATTCATTTGAATATACATTTATACATATATACATCCCCCTCCCCTCAGGTCAAGAGCCTCGGTGTCATCCTCGACACCACTCTTTCCTTCACTTCACACATCAACAATATTACTCTGTCTGCTTATTTCCACCTCCGTAATATTAACCGTCTCCGTCCTTCTCTCACACCTCGCTCCACAGCCATCCTGGTGCACAGTCTTGTGACTTCCCATATTGACTACTGCAACTCCCTTCTCTACGGCCTCCCCAACAAATCTCTCCACAAGTTACAGATGGTCCAGAACTCAGCTGCCCGTGTCATCACTCAAACCTCCTACTATAACCACATCACTCCTGTCCTGCAGCAGCTCCACTGGCTCCCGGTTAAATCACGCATCATCTTCAAAATTCTACTCCTCACGTTCAAAGCTATCCACAACCTTGCCCCTCCTTATCTATCTGACCTCCTCCAAATCTCCATCCCATCACGCTCTCTCAGATCCTCCTCTTCGCTACATCTCCATGTACCCTCTGCCCGCCTCTCCACCATGGGGAGCAGGGCCTTCACCTGCTCTGCCCCTCACCTCTGGAACGCTCTACCGCCAGACCTTCGAAACACCACCTCCCTTTCTCTGTTCAAGACTGCCCTGAAAACCCATCTCTTTAGACTAGCTTATCACTAACTTTACTAAATGTATTTTTATCTTCCATTTTATATCCTTTATGTATTTTATATTTCAATTTGTCGCTGATAATGTTTGCTCTGTATTACACTGTGTTGGTTTGTTAAGTGTCCTTGGGTGTCCTGAAAGGCGCTTTTAAATAAAATTATTATTATTATTATTATTATTATTATTATTATTATTATTATTATTATTATTATTATTATTATTATTATTATTATTATTATTATTATTATTATTATTATTATTATTATTATTATTATTATTATTATTATTATTATTATTATTATTATATAAAAAGCCAGAATATCAAAACAAAGTATCAGGACAATTGGTGTCATTTGAGTCCAACCAACAAAACAAATTATTCACATTATTCTGGAGGCCACATTGTTTTTATTCAAGGTGACCTCTTACCCTTGCTGCACCCGTGACAAAGTTAAAATGTCCTGTTTTACTTATGAAGTCGCTAGACCTTAAGCCTGTGACACTTCACATGGTCTAAATCCCCCACACTGCACTTAACTTTTACATTAAGAGATTGAGCATTGGCCCATTTCATCATTTATTCATTTGGGTTAACAACACTGTCTATGGGGAGTCCATGATCCTCTTGTCCAAAGAGATGCACTCTAACCTCCACCCACTAAAACATCTCCTTGCTGTTGCAAATTGCATTTTTCTGAAGGAATCTGGACTATTTTGTCATAAACACAGTTGCTGGCTCTTGGGGGGTTGCCTCTGACCAGTAATTTAGTGTGAAACTGTCTGCTACATCCTTGTGTCCCCAGCCAGAGGGTATAGACTGTAAGTGGCAGAGAACAGCAGTTATTGAAGGGAAGGGTTGGACTTAGAGGGCTACAGTGAATGCCATTAACACAAGTAGGAACCAGTGCCTCTGCGGTGTGACGGCAGTGCTAAATGGACTAGCACAGTGGCATTTTAGCATTTTGCTCTACAGGGACTTCTTGTCAGCTCCCCAGGGACAGCCAGCCTGGTCGACCAGTCACATTCAGTTCTAAAGATGGAAGGCCAACATGTAGACATTTACATCAAAACTGTCAGGTGTCAGGTACTTTTGGTGTATGCAATCGCACAGCCATTTTTGTTCATTGTTTTTATTCTCTGTTAGTAAAACAAAATGGTTGCCTAAAACGAAGTAACCATACCAGTAAAGATA